>JAHZNI010001217.1:0-16850 GCA_027744415.1 Seira ritae
GAGATGGCAGAAGTAATCGGCGACAACCTAAGAACAATAATGTAAATAATGTAATATCATGCTAATTTATCAATTTACAATTACAATCGAAGGGCAAAAATGTTTTTAGAAGAAGACTTTGTTCTTATAAGACGGTTTTTTCTGTCTGTCTGTCCGCATAAATTTTTTTTTTCGATAGATATTGTGCAGATATTCGAACCGTAGCATCTCTGCTTGATTCAAACAATTTACATTTCATTTCTGCGCCAATAGTCCAGCTCAGGAATGCTATTCAAATTTTACTGGATAAAATGTACACTGCCAACGTGCCAACGTAAAATTTCCTTGGGAAGTGGCTTAACAACTACGCTAATTTAGAGGAATACGAAGTCACGCTGAAACCTCAGGGAGAATTGATCAAATTTTGGTTTCTGGGAGAAAAATTGCGCTGAAAAATAAAAATTAACTGATTAACTCAGACTGGTGGGTCGTATCAAGCGTAAATTTGGCGCATGTTACAATGAGTACACTAAAGATTCATAACAATTTTAAATGTATTTATCGCAGAAAGGAGGGAATATTTTCATGAATGTCTTTCAATTTATCAGTTTTTATGGAATGGACATGAAAAATTAATTCAACTTCGAACTTTCGTATGCATCCCATGTCATGTTATGTTTACCACCTATTCCACCAGGTTAACAAAAGCTTGTTCTCACGAAGTTACTGCAGTAGAATTTTTTTAGACAAAAGAAACATTTATTTTTTTGTCTACCTGCCATATCTGCGACCACTGTAAAGCAGGTCTGTAGAAATTTCCATCCGCTACCTCATTAATCTTCTCGTACATGAGATGTCTGGGCGTCTCGGAGTTCATCATGTCGTGCAGTGATACCTGATCAATTAAAACATATTGCATAAGCCTAAACACTACATAAATGTCTACTTCATTCATTCACCCATTTTTTTCGGGAATAAGTTAAGTAGGGGGCAACATGAGAAACAATAACGATACCTGACATAAAGCTTGAAAAAACTCCGTCATTGCGTCGCCTGTCAACAACTCCGACCTCTTGAACACCTTCTCCACTGAATTAGCAATGGACTCTTTGACACTCGCTAAAAAATAAAAAGAATTACATAGATATATTGTAACTATTATTACGTTTTAATTGCACCTGTTACGCATTCACTTTGGCACATGGGAGGAGTTGCGAAATAATTTGCGCTATTGTTCTCTAATGCTTACGATCTAACGACGTTGCCGAAGGATCCCACAGTTTTTTCTCAAGGGACTCCCTCAACCAAGCTGACCAGCTAGAGCCAGAAGAAGAGCCTGTGTGATTTGCAGTACTGCCACCACCACCACCACTGCCAGGTGAGGTGACAGGTGGATGAGGTGGCACAGGACTCCCTGATCGGCTCGAGCCCCTCGAGGAATCCACCCTGAGGAGGGAGGTGGAGAGGAGTTGGGATATGAATTTTAATATGTGAAGCCATGACCCTCCCAAATGATTTCCTGTTTAAAAATATTTTTTCCCTTAATTAATTAGGTAGGAGTAAAATAATTTAAGAAAGTGGAGGAATATTTTTTATTTCTAGAGCACCTTCCGCAATGCCAACATCAAGCAGTGTTAGAATGATATCCACACTTCGACACTTCATCTCTGTCGTGGTCGTTACCACTGTTTTCGTCACGCCATTCTCCGTCATCGTGAGAGTGGACGTTGTCGTGGTGACGATTTTCTTGTTGATGTGCTTGCGTTGGATATCATCAAGGGCTTGAAGGCTTAATTTGGACAGGGCCTGAACATAGGTCTCGCGCTCGCTCTAAATAAATGAATTTGGAGTAGGTAAAAAATTCTGTCATGCTTTTGATCCTAAAAATAAGGTGCCGTTTTTAGCATCAAAAAAAATATATATGATAAAGATCAAAATGTATGAATATGGCAGGGCCCGTCCAGAAAATATGTAACGCTTTGCAGTTTTGCAGGTTCCATTTTCTAATTCAATTTTTCTTCATGCAACTTTATCCGAATGAGAAAGGAATGCACAAAGACCATTTCTTTTTTCCCCTTTTGCGACACGTATTACATGGATGGGCCCAAATTAATAGAACTGATTATGCGGAAATATGTTAATTTTACATTTTTTGGAGATTACAAATTACAAAAATGGCACGTGTATTTAATCACAAGTACTTACGTCAAGTCCGAGTATGCAAGCAACACGGATTCCGCTGTGGATTCCCTCCAAACACACATCAGAAAGCTTCGTGTCGTTTGTATTTTGCAGGGCGGTAATTAGAGCAATTAGGAAAGATGTGCTGCATATCTGCAAAAATATATATCAAACATGATCATAAAAAATTAATAAAATGGTACGCTTGGCCAAGACTACGGTCCTTTCAGAGCTCAAACCCCGATTATTATCTTCACAAAAATATCTATATTCTTGGCATACAAACATATTCTGATAGCGCCAGGCGCTAGTATCTCTACTTATTTTGCCTACCTTGATCATGCGCTTGACATGCTTCAATTGCTTCCCCAAAGAGAAGTGAGATCTGAGGAGGCTGGTCGACTCCAAGATGTACTTGATTACATCTAGAATCTCTTGTTCACTTTTCCCTTTTACGGAGGAGGAGGAGGAGGAGGGAGATGTGGGGGAGGATGGTGATGATGAGGCAAGCCACTTCACTACTTTACTTCCCTTTACATCACCCTCAGAATTTCGTCGGTAATTATCTAGAAGATCAGGAGAACAGAACAGGACAAGATTTTTTAAGCATTTTATTTTGACGAAATCAGCCCAAGTTCAGTAGATATTCAGATTAGCCATCATAATGTAATTAAATTTCCTCAAAAATTCATTTACCCTCAATTTCATCATAAATGGAGGAGATTAGGGATTCGTCCAAAGGCTCGCAACCATTTATCGCTCGGTTCAGTTTCAGAAATTGACTTTTGCTCATTTTGCTCTTGCCCTATAAAAAATGAAAAAAATAACTTAAATCATTATGCAATTTTTGTAGCATTTAATTTGCAATTTTAACAATTTCTAAGTAAGTACGTAACAAGTAAGTAAATTTCTAAGGTGGTAAGAGTTTGTCAACTGTCAACAGTTTTTCAATTTCCGCTTCAGATCCAAATCAGAAAATCTGATTTTTCAACGCTAGAGTAATTACTTCCACAAAAAATACATAATAATATTATGAATGTGCGAAAAAATATGCCTAAATTGCTAACATGCCATGAGAACAAAATTAAGCTGACATTTTGGTCATAGCTCAAGTATATATGCAACTCCTAATGAACTAAAGGAGAGCAGAGAACACGCAACTTTGACATTTTTTTATTCCTACCAAAATATATTTAAAATAGTTAGGCTCAGGTTGGTGTGAAAATAACATTTTTTTTTCAAAAAAAAATAAAGAATAAGTTTATCGACTCGACTCGTGAATATTTTTCTAAGACGGAAATTAGAGAAAAAACGCGAAGCATAGCTTAAGGAAGGAGAAGGAGCTTAAATTGCAGTCAGGTAGCGTGCAAAAAAAATTAAGAAGGGGAGGAGATACCATCTCTGGTTCTGCGTTGTTGACATCTCACCAAATTTCAGATTGTCGCTTAAAGTTTAGGTTTTATCTAATTTTGTGTCAACAAACAAGAAACGCAGAACGCTGTACACTGTACTGTATAAATATTATTACATCTATCTATTATTGCGTAAGAAAATTACTTCTGAAAAATTATTTAATCTNATCTATTATTGCGTAAGAAAATTACTTCTGAAAAATTATTTAATCTTTGTCACTTTTCCTCTAAAACTCACTTTCATAAAAAAATCTTTGCAAATAAATGTAACGTGAATATGACCGCATTTGCATCTAATTCAGATGCTCAGATGTAGTGTTTCCGAAATGTAAATTAATAATATTTAAATTAAATGTCCTCTATTGTGCTGGGCTTAATACAATATACATACATACGGACGGGGAGAACAATACCAAATTTGAAATTAAATTTTTTCTCGACCGTCATTCCTCCTTCAGCGCATGTAATTTAAACCACATGTTACAACTTAGAAAAGAAATGCAAAGACACGGCGACAGATTCCCTGGAATTATGTCATTGTTGCGGATTGCAATTTAACAATTCAGCTTCGTTATGCAAAGAATATAAGAGAAAATGTCAATTTGAAAAACTTCCTTCTTCTCATTCTTCCTAAATTAGAGAACTTCCGTTCTCCTTCTTCAAAGATCCGATCTAGATGTCCACTTTGCATATTGCATACATATGCATGCATGCATACGCATGTAAATATGTATGCAACATTAAAACAAATTGTTAGACTTACTTAGACTAGGCTGGCATATGTATTGCAGACAAAGTTTTTAAAATGCACTACATATTTTCAAATGAATTAAAGTAGGGGCCACTTAAAATGGAAATTGTCATCTAATGTTTTGCTGAGGAGGACGCACCTGAGCATAAACAATCCTGATTTTAAAAACTGATACATTTGCATTACATTATTACAGCCAAAGCCAGGATAAAAATTTTTATTTCATGAACTGACAAAACTCACTTCGGCAAGATTAACAACAGAAAGGGAAGGATGTTGACTTTTTGAATATCATTATGTCCATTTTTTCGCGATGTTTTGCACTACTTACTCATTAACTCATAACAATAAATCAAGTTTCAAATTCTAAACCAGAAACTAAGATTAGGGAAGAAAATAATAGTTTTGGCCTAGCCCAAAATTAAAATAGCCTTGCGTAATCCTATTTATTTTTTTGGGTTCATCATAAAAATACCAAACAGCGAACTTGTGAAACTATTTATGAACAATTTTTTCTTCTGTTATCACAGATCATTCACACCAATAAAGAACGGGGAGTAATGATACCTAGAAAACAAAATTAGGTAATTCTTCTTATATATTATAGGGATGAACTTCATTTTATGAAGTTGTATATGTAAGTGCAGATTAAACATATTTTTTCTCACAAGACATTCATTTCATATTTCATACATAATTTAATTTTTTATGAGACACTTAAGCTTCTTATCAATTTAGAAACGTTTTCTAAACCTACTGCCGCAAACGATGAGTAAAAAAAATGCGAAATAGAAATTTATAATTACGATGGGAGCGTCGTGAACATAGTCAAGTGGGTGACGCCTGTGCCTAAGAAAAAAAATGTCATTGGCAATGCAAATGCAATATCGAAATCGATTTTGTTGGTGATAATGATAACCTTTAGCTTCAGGCCTCATGCATTCACATTTTCAATTTCAAGTCTAAATTAATACAGCCAATCATCAAAGCTGAGTTTACAAAACAGCTAGAAGTACTTAAATCTTAAATGTTGATATCGGATTTTTATATTTTTTTCAAGCGTTATCAGAAAATTAGAGACTAAAATATATAGCCTAAAATCGCTATAATATTTAATGATGAGCTTTTTGCACAATATACCATTTTTAGAGCTTACAGGTGATAAGGATAAGTAGCCATAGCCAAATAATGTCACAAGTTACCTACTTACTTAACTTACCTATATACGCCATGTGAAATAAAATTCAATGACCAAAATACATTTTTTTCATTAATTCTTCATCTGAAAATGAAAATTGGGAAAGCACGAATTTTGCTTAATGATAAATGATAATGTGATGATGAGATTCATCGCAATATACCTATGATACATGCTACAATTACATCATATTTGAACCCTATTTTCGCAACATTATTTTTTACTCTTTGATCTCATTTCCTCTTTTGCCAAAATATTATGTGTAGCAGTAGCATTCGACTCATTTGACATTTAAAGACATACTTAATTTTATTTTGTTAAAGTGACCGGTGGCGGTATCACATCACCATCCATTATATGATAATAACAATAAATATTAATTTTGGGTATGAAGTATGAGCTGCTACATAACTTTACGCCGTAAAATATCATTTGAGTCGAGACGACAATGGGGAGGTACTCGCTTGTACCAGTGGCACAGATGCATATTGGTGCCTTTGTTCTAAATGTTTTCCCATCAAAAAAGACAAAACTTCCTCCTGCTCACTTCTACTCCACAGCGAAGTGCAATGATAACATGAGCAAGAAGATAAGCAAAATGAATGAGCTAATCATCACAATCACTGCAATTATATTATGTCGTCGTGTAAGAATACGGCTCTAAGCTCGAGTTTAAAAATAAAGTCGCATACATATTTTCTCTTTAAGGACTGTAGGACATGCGCAGGCACTTAAACGTGAAGTCGCCAACTAAGGTGCCTAAACTACATACATATAAATATTTTTATGAAGTGCGTAACACACTACCATACCACCTCGAACAAAGCATTGAAGCATAAAGTAAGTAAAAGGCAGGTGTAATTCTCATTCTGAGACTGTAAAAAAATTATTTAATACTTAATATCGTTAAGGGTATATGTCACTAGAGGTGCCCTGCCCCTTGACTTAACTGTCACTATATATAGTTCAGATCTCAGTGAACTTTCCATGTCAGTCTGAGCTTAACCAAGGAAGAGATAACAACAAAAATATCATTCTAATGTGGTTCGTCATTCGCAATTCGGTTCGGATAAAAATAAAATTAGAATAAGAAATATTTTTCAAAAAATTAACTCGGATTTATTCAGTGTCAAAAAATAAATAAATATGAAGGCTTCAAAAGTTATCTGTGTTGTGCTCGGAGTATGGCTCTGCGGAGCGGCTTATTGTAGTGCGCAAGAAATGGCCGAAGGTAAGAAAATGAAATCGAAAGTTAAAAAAAAAATAATTAAAATCGGGAATTGGACATTAAATTAATTGTGTGCGTATTTACAGTGGCTCTGTGTTTTATAAGTGCAAATCTTAGTGCAAAAAAAATTCATTTCGAGTTCGCCAAAAATAATCTCTGTTCTATTCTTGTGCAGATAACATAGTGGAATACTCGCTCCCTGAAACTGCTTCACCCTCCGCTGTTTCAGGTAAGCTTCGAAAATACACTTACAAAATAATTTAATTATTCTACTTAAGTTACGTAAAAAAATTATTACGAAATTAAAAATTACGGAGGCATTGTTTTATTTTGGGGATGCATGATGTGCATGTCAGGTCAAACAATTCAAGTCTCCATTTTCCCTTTCTCATATTCTCATCCAATTCATTATTTTAAAGTGGAGAAGTAGCCATTCATGTAAAACAAGAAGAAAAAGAGGGATTTTAATAATTGAACTGAAGACAACCGGAAATGAGAGTTTCAAATGTGAAAAGGCTGAAAAGTGCCATGCATGTGTTTCATTTTATTTATATTTTTATACCTTTTTACAAAAAAGATAAATTGCAAAAAAAAATTAAAAGAAGCATGTACATATGTAGACGCGTAGAAATTAAAATTGGCACTTAATAAAAATCTGCCTGAGCTGACTAGATATTTCACCTTGCTCAGCTTCTTCACTCGGCTCGGCACTTGCCACATCATACATATAGCCTATAGCCATAGCCTATCTAACATGACTAAATAATATATCACAATTAATCAAACGGAAAATATATATGGTTTTTTCTATGTTGTAGGCATCATATTAAAAATGCTTCTCCACTTCACTTGACATGACTTAGTTTCAAATGCAGTCGCAAAAAATAAAGTCCTTTTATTTATGAAAGTGAGAGTTCATTGTTTTCAGACGGAAAGAATAAATAAAAAATACGTAATTTCCTGTAAAGAGTAAAGATGTACAGAGCCGATACTATATAGCAGAATGTAATAAAAAACAATGAAGGGAAACATAATATCGTAACACTAAAGCTCACTCTTCATCATGACACGCCTCCCCCAGGTCATATGTCATTAAATACGTTCTTCTTCTTCGATTTCATTCTAGAATATTTATCTAGAAAATATTTCTAATTCCATTTATTCTGTATTTTTTGCAGAGCATCACAGAGCGAAGCGCTCTCCACTCGACCCGATAGTAGCACCGCTCTTGATTGGCAAGTCCTTCTTGTATGGAGCCTTGGTAGGACCTAAACTGTTCAAGCCCTATATTCGTCCCTACTACCACCACTACCACTACCCCATCCACCACTACCCCAAATTCTATGGACATTATGGGCATGGATATCATGGACATTATGGAGGCTATGGATATGGCCGATAAACAAAAAGCATCAGAACCTGAACTACAGGCCTTAAATGTTTGTCAAAAATGCATCATGTTCATCTCATGCGACATACCTAAAATACCTAATTCATTTTCCTTTTAGTCGTGAACAAACGCAATTTGTTACTCGTGTGTACAAATCCCAACTATAATTATACAAGAGAAGTAGTAGAGACCGCGCATAATAATTAAATATTATGTATTATGTGTATAGTTAATTTCTTATAATTACGGAGGTGCATAATTAATTAGATGATATGATATATGCATGTAGACGGGAGAAAGATATTGCTTAAAAAAACGAAACGTCAACCGTCACATGACACCACACCACGCCACAGAACATGGTAGGAGGTTTAATTTGCCAATGCTATTGCTACTTACTATAAATATTTTTTACAACTGTCAACGTCAACCGACATCACAGAAATATGTATTCTCTAAAGAAAGAATGTGTGAACGGGGAATGAAAAGTTCTCAAGAAAAGAAGAAGAGGGGTATAATATTTTAATCTTAATTTAACCTATGCACTATATCCTTTTGTCATGTGGCTTGGCTTGGCATGTGATATGATTGATGATTGGCTTGAATTTCAATTTCAATTGGTAGGAATAAGGAATAATTATAACAATCAGCAGCAGAATTATAACAGGTTCGATTCTAAAAATAGGAAAAAGAATTACGAAATGAAATACGACATTTATCGAGGCTTAGAATTTTCTAGAGGAAAAAAACAGAAATGTATTATTGGGGTAACGTGATACGATCATTATTAATGAAAATATACAAAATGTTTCACTTTGACTGATTTGTTGATTCAAAACGAAATAATTTTTTAAAGCCATTTTGAAAAAAGGTAAAGCTCAAAAGAATTTGCAAAAAAAAACAATGTTTAAGGGAGAAAATAAGCGTGCCACTTTTAATTATTTTTTACAAAAATACTTTTTTTGCGCAGAAATACTTTTACTGCAGAAAGGAGAGGAAGAGTGCAGTATAGTGTAACCGATATAACGGATAAAACGGAGTCATGCAATAAATTGTAAATATACATAAAGTAAGTTTAATGTAATTTGTAATAATTATAAATTTTTTTGATGCTAAATTCGTTTTTTTGTAATTAATTATTGAATTTATAAAATTATTATTGTATTTTTTTAAACTTGGATTTGGATGAATTGGATTTGATATGATATGAAAAAGAGAAATGTGGAGGAAAAAATAAATGAAATGAAAAAGAGGAAAGAAAAAGAGTTGAAGTTTTTTAATTGATTTAGAAAGCATTAACCTAAGCATAAAAATTGACAGTAAAATAATAGGCCTACCTGGTAATCGGTAATCCTAATGTCTGCGATGAGACTCATGGAAGCGTAAATTAAGGCGTACCAGCAATCAGCGGTTTCCGTTTTGAAGCTGCAGGAATTCAAAAAAAATATTTATGAACATAAATTCATTTAAAATTTAAATTATCTAAATATTTAAATTAGCATGCATCGATTTACCTATTGACAGAGGAAGTATCAGTCATCCTCTGCGCCAACTTCTGCACCGACCAATCAATCTTGAAGACATCACTAGGCACTTCCAGGTGCCCCAGGAAGATATGAAGACAAGTGAGGAAGTCCTTCCCCTCCAACTCCAGATTCTGTATCCCGTCATCATCAAACTTTAGAGGTTCTTCAAAGCTGCTAAACCTCCTCAACTTTTCACAATCACTCCCACTCCCATTCTCACCACCTTCAATATGATTATTATTAGAATTCTCATCCACGGGCTTCGGACAAGCGGAGGACATGCTCTTCAGCATGTTGGCTATAATCTCCACGGCTAACTGTTCTTGGCCTAGTTTATCGCATATGATTTTATTGAGATAATTAGCAGTCTTCTTGAAGGGCTTGGAGTGGCTTTCGATGTCCTGGTCGTAGGAGCAGAACATGTGGACGAAGCAGTCTAGGTTCGTCGATATTTCCTTGAGGGACTTCAGGACGATTTTGAAGTAGTCGGGAGGATACGTACTGGGGGATTCCAGGACGGGGAAGAGGATGTCATCCAAAAGATTCTGAAACCACAATAGAAACAAAATTATTTTTATTTATTTCACAGAACAATAAATTATTATTATTTTAAATTGAATTATTATTTTAAAATGAATTATTTTAAATTGAATTATTATTTTAAATTGAATTATTTTAAACTGAATACATATTGAATTATTTTTAAATTGAATTATTTTTTTTTTCAACCAACCTTTAATTCTGGAGACAGAACTTCACTGAACTTCCGCAGAATAATCATGATGATATCCACTTCCAAACTGAATATTTCCGGATTTGTTGAAATCCCGTTTTTCGTCAAAGCGTGCACCAAATGCTGCCTCATGGCGTTATTGAAGATTGCACTGTCCTTGAATACTTTTCCCGACTTCTCGAGCACTTCCTTCAGCAAATGAAAAGCGAGGATGGCCTGTTGAAACTTGACTTCAAGAGCAGCCCTGAAAATCAAAATTAAAATTAAATAATGTTTCGTAGCTGCCCATGTTATATCCTATCATATCATCATACATTGAAATGAAAATAACATTAATTAATTTTAAAAATTATTTACCTAATTATTTATACTATTATATTATGACAAAATTAAAATGACTTACTTGTCCATTTCATGTTCAGCATCTGGCTTCGAAAGTGGCTTTAAAGCCAACTTAGCCAGTGTCCAGAAGCTCAGAAATGCATCCTTCTGAAGGATACTGACATTACTATTGTTATTATTCCCCTGGAAAGACTGAATGCTCAACCGTTTCTCTGGCTCTTCTGAATCGCGTTGCAGAAATGGATTCTTGGAATTTTCTTCGTTTTCGAATGATTCATTTCGTACAAGTACATTATCAGCATTCATTTCATTCCTTATGGCTCTTCTGAATCGCGTTGCAGAAATGGATTCTTGGAATTTTCTTCGTTTTCGAATGATTCATTTCGTACAAGTACATTATCAGCATCCATTTCATTCCTTCCAAAGTCTTCGATTGTCTTCCCAGTATTCTGATTGATGTCGATATCACTAATATCGCGAACAGGTTCGTTATCCTGGCCCTGGTCGAAATTGGCAGTTTCAAAATTGGCAAACGATGATTCTGAATCACTTTGTACAGTATTAGTATTAGTGGTAGTAGGGTCTTCCAAGGGTATCGCTGAAGAATGGAGGAAATCCGAAGATACTACAAAGGAAATAATTAAGTAATTCACTCAAAAATAAATTCAAGAAGTTTATTGAATTTTGATTTTAGTGATCAAAAGTCAGAAATGAAAATTATTTTTTTTTACCAGAAAGAATAGAATCAGAAAGAGAGTTCTCCACCAACTTAATACATTCGTTTCCCCAATCTGCAATATAATTTGCAATTTGCAGAATAAAATTTTGCACACTGTTAGAGTTAGAGTTAGTTTTAGAGAGAAATCAAGTCTTAAAACGGCATAATTAAATCATGCAAATTAGCATTTCGTTTTAGATTAATTGTTAATTTCTTCAAAGCATCAATTTTGATGGAGCAAGCGCTTCAAAATTTTAAAGCCTATTTCTGACCTTCAAGTGCAACTGAAACATCCACACTTTGGCACCGACTGAGTTTCCCATTGGGAAGCACCTCCAACTCCTCCTTGGCAATTTCCATCCGATGGAATATGCTATGGAGCATTTGTGTGAGCATCGCTTTCGCTGTGCGCTTATTTACCACGGATTTTGTTGTGAGATGGATAATACAAACGGTCCTGAGGATAAGCAGTAGTGTGCTGTCGTGAACCTGGACGTGCTCTGAGGTAACGATTGTCAGCAAAGCCTACATAATTAAATTCACATCATCACATAATTAAAGTAAAATTGAAATTATGACAGGAAAGGAAGTAGTTAACCTAAACAGTTGGTATTTATTCACCTTAATTATTTGAAGCTCTACTCCATCATGTCCTTCAAACATGACATTTGTGTGGCATTCACATATTGTCTCGACAATCCGGTCAATCAGTCTTCGAGAAGGGGCCTTAGGATCAGGAAAGTCTCCGATTAGATCTCCGTAAGCTACCAGTTTCTGCGAAAAACAAAAATGCACATCAAACTTAACTTAAATTACATTTAACATTTCAATTTAAACAAATTATTCAGTAGAGGGGAGAGATATGATTATGATTACCTGAATGGCGTCCAGAGCAGTTATCGTTAACTTGGCCACGTCACCCTTACACGCCAGCTCAAAGGGAATGAAGAACTTTTCACTGTCCACCGAAACCTGAGGTCTGGTCTCCTCCCCCGCGAGCAAATCCAAATTAGTGTCCTGTGAATCCAGACCACGACCTCCTTCCTCGGACTCCTCATATTCCAGGGACTTCTGGCGGAGGATCTTCTCGCTGGCACCCGCTTCAACTGCCCGGATGTCTTCTGCAATATTCAAATATTTCTAAAGTTAATTTAAATCCTCAGAAGTGGTACACATGGTACATAGGTCAACAGTCAAGTTAGAACTAGAGCCACTCACTTAATCCAACCATGCAGGCCATCTCCACCTGCACGAAATACGGTCTTTTGATCTGCTGGACATCTTCAAGGAGCTTATTGAGGAGCCTGAGGATTAACATGATTTAACTGAAACTACAACTTACAACAGGGAATTTTTAAGGGGATGGAAGATTCAACTTGTGAGCACTTTTCAAAAACTAAAATGAAGTATCTGCACATGACATATGACATAACTCATATGAATAATTCATGATGATGAGAATCAATCAGAGAGTTTCTGTAATTGCGACACGATAAATTAATTGCAATGTGGACGTGAATCCATAATAAAAGTCCCTCAACAGGTGTATTTTCAAAGGGTCTATCTCGAAATCACAACCGTAACAGCTGTCTAAACTACATAATACAATGCAATGAAATGAGAAATGAGGTCTGGGTCTTTTTCTGCAATATCAGCATCTGCATGAGGAGACCTATCTTGTGATGTGAGGATTGTGATCATACGGGAAAAATGCTGATGCGATGCTTGCTTTTTACTCTCTCTCTGACATGATGGCATGGCATAAAGATGTTTATGTGCGGTTTGGCTTGTGCTTTGCTTTTTCATTTTCATCCCATCAAAGAGGAAGAAGATGCTGAAATGCTGTGGATTTGCAGGTGGATTTGTGCAATACAAATGCATAAGAAGTAAAGGTAATTTCATTTCAGATTCAGTGATGCTGCTGCTAACCTGTCAGAGTAGAGTCAGAACGAACAAAAGTACCGTTTTGTTTCGTTCCCGTTTCTCACGAAACATGAGGAGTGAAGAGGGAATGAAGTATAAGCGATAAAAATATTCTAAGCTCAAGAGATAACTGCTTCAGGATTGTATGTATTATGATTACACGATGATATGATGACGTGACAGCGCTAATGCTAATGCATTTTGCAGTGATCAGGAGTTGACTTTTTTCTGTTCATTCATAACTACGGAGCGGATTTGTATGTTTTTATTTTTGAAAAATAGGTAAACAAAATATGTCCGAAAATATGTACAAAAAAGTTCAAAATAGGCCAATATAGCAGCAAAAGTGGGTCATTTTTGCAGCAAGGAAAAAGATTGCAACTTTTAAGGACACTTTTTTCGTATAGCAATACTGAAATAGGCAATGATTAGATTAGTCAAAATATAACAAAAATGAACCTATTATAACCGATTTTTAGGACACTATCAGGAACTGTTTGTAAAATTTAGTCGATTTTCCTAGCCAAAAACAAAATTTACTGGAAAATCAACCAAAATTCAACATATTTTTTTCGAAAATGTCGAAATATTTTTTAAAATATGTATGTATGAAAGTCAAAAGTAAAAAATCGAATGTTAAAGTTCATAATTGTTCATGATTCGTGTACATCCTAAGCCTCATTCATCTACAACGAAGAAGAAAAAACATTAAAAACAACGAAGTAGTATGTATTTAGTATTAACAATACAAATCCGCTCCATATTCATAACTCACTTACTACATTCAGTGGCGGCACAGCAGGAAAGTTTGAGGGTGAGACGTGGGGGAGAAAGTCCTATCCTGCAATGTATTGTTTTCCCTATCCTATAATGTTAAATGTTGAATTTCAGGGGGAGAAAATTCTCCGTCTTCTACCCCTATTGTGCCGCCCATGACTACATTGGGGAACTCACTGCAATGCATATTGCATGCAAGGTTTGCGAGATGATTTCTGATTTTTATTTTGCATTTTGCAAACATTCGAATTCAAATCAATTGCAACAAATACATTTTATATATGAATACAAGCGGCAAATTAATGTTCAATGAAAAGTACATGCGGAAAAGGATGACTTCAACTATCAAATCAAATAGATCCTACTAATTATGAGATGACACTTAAACAGTACTTACTAAAGAAAATCTATGCAGATAATATTTTGAAAAATAGTAAAATATGGTTGGAAGACAAATACAATTCAGAATGATTAGTTTTTCATAAAAAGGTTTGATGGATGAAATTATATTTATTCATTCGTCTCCGTGATTTGTCACATCATTGAACCACTCGTCAATAGTTAATCTTGCCTTAACTCTCCGGAAGACTTTAACAAATTTGTCGCCGTTGTTCCTCGTGACTTTCTTGCCTTCTTCGGTACTGTCTAGTATTTTGGCTGCGACGATATCTTCCGCCTGCAAGTTTAAGTTTACACTTTACAATTGAAACAGACATAATGAAAGTTGTTAAATGCAGAAGCTAATAACTCGATATGTATTGAATTAGTTCTACTTCAAATTACCGTTTCTTGTTCAGTCAAAGGCACGAATAGAGGATGCTGCTCGAAGTGGGAGACCATCCAGTTGTGAAGGTCCTTCACATCCGTCACGGTATAAACTAGGGCCTGCAAAAAGGAAAATTAAAATTACATCAAGAAATAAAATAAAATTCATCCGTACATTTTTTTCTGAAGGAGTAAATGAATCGAATATTGTCTGAAATGACTTAGATGATAAATTAAAGGAAAACTCACCCCTGAACGAACAATTAAAAAGGACATTATAAAATTATAAAAAATTATTTTTGAACTTCTCAAAAAAATATAAATAATTGGAGTCGAGGTGGGGTCTATGAATTTCGTAATTTAATTTACCTGTCCCTTCTTAAAGAAGTTCGGAATATATTTCATCGCATTGCCACGAATACACGCAATATTTCTATAAGATCCCGAGTTTAACTTCCTCAGGGCTGTAATCCTGTCCTGGACATATTGCGACACCTTCACACGGATCTCGATGCCGAGCATCAAGGAGTCAGGGAACATTGGTGATAGCTCAACTGTGAATGGAATACCAATTAAATTAAAAATTAAGAAATGTTGAATAGTACCATTTATTTACGTTTCACAGTAAAAAGGAAAGGTTCAATTCTGTCACCCCTGTCCAAACAATTAAAAATATTTACCTAAAAGTCCCCCATATCCACATCCAATATCGACGAATTCCACATCTGAGGGTCCTTTCGACTGAAAATATTCAGGGTAATATCTGCACCAGTCCATGACATCTGGACTAATCGGACTGTGAAATAAAAGAGAAGGTACCTTGTAAATAACTGTCAATATTTCATCCTTACAATTGAAGCAATAATTTTATCAAATAATTCATCAAAATATCAGTAGATATCGTGATTTAAGTCAACATTCAGAACTTTTTAAGTTAATTAAGCTTACTAGTCGAAAAAATGATCACAGATTGGATTGGAATGCGCCCGTTGTCTGTAGAACTTCTTCTGGGGCAGATGAACGAGCTCCTTGCTCTTGTCTCCACCACCGTTACCTCTTTCATCTCCATTATTATCATCCTCAGTCCCTTTTACTTTCGAGTGGGGGGCATCAACACACTCCTCCATGTCCATATCCATGGTTTCCTCCAACGCCCGAGACACTAAAAACTAACCAACGCAACGACTACGACACGACAGGTTTCACCAGTTTCGCGGCTCAAACCCAAGTGTATTTTGTATTTTCTTCTCTGTCGAAGTCGAAAGCTATTTAATTGCTTTAGTTATTTATTAATAGTCCTTAATAAAGTCATGACCTTATAGTCATAGCCATTAACTTCACTAAGGACTGAAAAGTATAAATATGGAGAGATCTACTGACGCCTTAAAAATAATAAATGGAAGGGAAGTTTGGCTAAACCGGCGAAAAATGTTCCACGAGCTTAATATTTTAACCTGTAACTATTTTTTAGTTTAAGAGGTTTTGAAAAATAAACTATAATTATAATTAATCAATAATTGTTCTGATATCAATTTTGTTTCGTTTCAGCTTCAGCAGCAGCAGAAGAGCAGCACAATAACATGACTTGAATAGCTTCGCGGTGTTATTGTGGAAATCGGAGACTTTCAATGACTTTTGGGAAATGTGTATATGGCATAGGGATTATGTAAAATGGATGAAGAATAAGAAAGACATAGGTAAATGTTGCATGCATTTTTTGTCTTTGTTCATGAAAATGTAAGCTACGCTACATTACATGCATGCACGATATGGGATGAAAACAGAGTGCGTCTTTCATCCATTTTTCCAGAAATTTCGATGGACGAAATGGAAATGGATGAAATGGAAGAAATGGATGGCATGGATGAAATGGATGATAAAAATACAAATACCTTTCTTTTCGGCTTCTGAGTTAACTTTGCATCTG
>JAHZNI010001218.1:0-17472 GCA_027744415.1 Seira ritae
TCAGCTCAATATCTTATTCCTATCGAGCTAAAACGTGTCCACCGACAGACGGACAGACGGACAGAAAAGGCAAATACATGAGAATCAATTCTGATTCTAATAAATCCATTTATGAAAAAAATTAAACACTTTATTACATACATACTCGCTTCCACCCAAAATGAAATGAAATATTTCTAATTTCAAAATCTGATTTTTTTGTTCCTTCCTAAACAAGCTCTTTCCATAATATCATTTTTCCTCATGTCGGATCTCATCGAACTAATATTATACGAGAAAATAAAACTTATTTACGCTTGCCTGCCTATCCTCCTAATAATTTTTATCCTCGGATCGGATGGAATTTTTTCCTTCGGAAAAAAATTCTTGGTGAATATTGGATGAAAAAAATGTTATGTACAACATATAAAAATTCCATTCCTGCAATAAAAGGACGGAAAAATTTTGTTTTCAAGTCGATATTCTGTTTTAGTTGGATTGAAGTTCTCTCCTCTAGTGCCTATTATTTTTTAGTCTGCAATTAATTTGCATTTATTTTTTTCCAACAACGAACGCAACGACTAAAAAACTCAAGGGAGATGTTCCTTGAAAAAAATAGATGTGAGGCGGAGCGAAATATTTAGAGGAGGAAAAAAACTTTCTTATCATCACTATTATCAACAAGCATGCTTCTGCATAATATAGCCATACAGAAACCCACGGATTCCTCCCATTTTTTTACAATATTATTAGTCATTTCCCATGTGGTAAACCTAAGGACCTATGCATGTACTACTAATCCCGCGTCTGAAAAAAAGTTTTTTCAACTTCCTATATCGTCTTTCCTCATCTCCGTCTGAAGTCTGAACTGAACTCTGTCTCGGTCTCCTCTCGAAACTACATCCGAACCTTGCTTGCAACTGGCAACTTGCAACATTTTCATTTCATTTCTCTTGCTTCGTCTTCTTCTTGTCACACCGGAAAAAACGCGATAAGAGGGCAAACACGTTCGCAGAAAAGAAAAAAATGTTTCCAACTTTTTTTCTTGCTGAGTTTGCAAAAAAAAATATACTTTACCTACTCGTCTGCCTGGGAAAAATCTGTTTTGGCTGAGGGCTAAATAAGTGAGGGATGATTTCTGTACTCCGATGATGATAGATGATGTATCTCCTATCAATTTTCTCTGTCTTGTCTTGTTCTTCCCCTTCGTTCTCTCGTTCAAGGTTCAAGATGACCTTGGGGCTTGGTAGTCTTTGAAAAAAATTCTCTGAGGAGGACGTGTAGAATGTATGATTTTACAGCTCTCGTGACATTCACCTTATTCATCGTTTTAAATTAACGAATATATCTGCGTATATTTTGCTGTAATATACATGCAATGCATAAAGCCTTGAGAAAAAAATGCTGCTGCTGCTAATGCTGATGTTGCTCTGTCCGTAGTTCATATTATGTACTTAGTTAGTCCATTCCATGTGTACATATATTGCACATGTTTTCGCAAGGTCCTTCATGCAATAATCATAACAATGAAAATAAACGTCGCAATTTTTTTCCTTAGGGGGAGAGTCCGTAATAAACTCAATAAAAGTGACCTTAATATTAACTGAAATGATGTTGGGAAATGACTATTATTGCTGTTTCCGAGCAAGGTCTACTACTTACTACTACTACTTTGCATTATTGCTGAGATGAACAAACTCGTGATAAAAAATATAGTCCAGTTTTTACTGTTTTAAGTACCTATTGAACTTAATCTTGATTTAAAAAGTGAAGTACCTTTAAAGTACGTAGAATTATAGGGCATGGGTATTCAATCCTCAATGTGGGCTCTTATGGTCATGGACTGAGAGGTTCTCTGAATAGGAATTAAAATTTGAATAGCAAGCTTGGACGCCGCTTAAAATTTTTGCTTATGATCTGGATTTCAATGAATGAGTACAGATTACAGATCGATAACTGGTTTAACGTTCGGCTAACATAAATACGTGATGACCACTTCACGCCAACCACTTCAGTTAACCGAAAATATGCGCATCCCCCATTTCTCGGCAATGTTTATTACTACATTTTTTATATATTATTTCTAGGCCAATTTCACCCCTTTTCTGATTTTTATCATGGTCGACGGCCGACAAATAGCCTTCCAATTACCTATTTGCATTACTAAACTAATCAAACAAAATGCCTTCAGCCCTCATTCCTCATCTCTCAGATTTTTTCATTAAAATGTTTTTTTTTATCATAACCGTGCATTCTTCCGATCCGATAACTATTTAGTTACTACTACATACCACTGCATTTACCACGATTGCTATTCTCTTGCCAAAAAAAATTTCCGCTATCCAAACAATAAAATTCCTTCAAAAAATGCATGTTGGTCAGCATTTCATGACTCATGACTCATGATTCATCCTAAAGCCCACAAAAGGGAGCCATTCCTTTAAAAAAATCCTTGATACGTGTTCTTCAATTTATTTTCCCCCAAAAATGTATGCAGTGTAGTATGTGTAACCTTGTAAAGAAAATTGGCTCCTGATACACAGTTAAAGCAGGATAAATGTATTCTTTCCTTGATTTTTTATGTACATAAAATTTAAGTGTATTTTATTCGCATTGTATTTTGTGTTTGTGTATTCATTATTGCCCACCTTTGCGAAAGGAAAAAATGAAAATGTTTTCCCATTTTCACTTCTACTACTAATACTATGAGATTTTTTTATGCGCTGTTATTACACCCATGGGATAAGGAGAGAAAGCAAGAAGGTATCGTATCGTATCGTCTTTGTTTGTTAGTTTGAGTAAAATCTTTATTATTGGGGAAAGGAATACAGGAAGTAGTGGCTCGGAGCAATGAATAATATGGAGAGAAAAATTGCTACATGTATTTTTTGTGCAAACACACGGCACATTCACGGCAATTTTTATCTTCCTTTCTCCACTCTTCTACTACGCCACTGTAATAAAGCTAATAATAATAATTTTCTTCCTTGTATGTTCTCCTGTAGACTGTAGTTAACAATTTAACAATGGAGTGGAGAATGGGGCTTAGTAAAATTGAAGAGGGAGTTTTTCACGTGCTACAATTTTAAGGGCGGAGGATAAGAAGAAGGAGAAAATGGCAAACATGTAATCCTAATTCTTAACTAAAGCCATGTTTATTTATAAGAGCTGAGGTTGAGACTGTAACTGATTGGCGGAGGTGGGGAGGGAGAAGATATGTGTATGTGTTTTTGTAGAGATAATTAGGTAGTCCCAACTCTTTACTATTAAATTAAAGTTTGGGAAAATACCATGACATGACATTTTAAAATGGGAAAGGTAAGATCTGTTTTTAAATAAACAAAAATAATGTTAATGGGTTGAGGGAGTACTTACATAAAATAAACGCGGCATGTTTATTTAATCCCAAGTTCATGGTAGGAGCTCAGCTATTATGTATCCAGATAGATTCGAAATCTGAGCACCTGCTTGAAAAGTTGGTCTAAATTAGAAAATGTTTCTTTCCATTTGGGTGAGCTGTTGATGGCGATGAGATGAACGATGATGTGATTTTACTACCCTTAAGGAAAACATTAAGATTAAGAGTTAATTAATTATTATTATAGATGTGTTGTTCGTAGAGTACCTATAATTAAAAGAGATGTTTTTCTCTAGAGAACTTTCCATCTTCATATGTATATCAAGAGGGACAGAAACAGAAAAATTCTTAATTTCAAATATTTCATAAGGAAAGATGGAAGATTTCTCGTACAAAAGAAATCAGCTATGGTTTGCATGAGCTCCGAAATTGGAAAACGTATACTCAGTTGAAATTCAAGATGCAGCGGATGGTACACATGCAAATAGGACTATTGTCAGAGAAGCTAAAAAATTGTGAAATATTCCAATAATAAATTCCATGATAATTCTGTTCATAATTAAATTAAACATTTATCTTCTAAAATTTCTTCGTGAATTGTTGATTGCAACACCACCTGCATTCTATATGAAAATAAATTGTGTTCATTCAATTCATTTACGCAACATCATCACAAAAATTGCAACACAATCGATATTTTAAAAAAAAACTACATGCCATGATTTTGCTCAAAAAACGAATGTAAAAATAACACAGCAAGTAATATTAAAAGCATATGCGCATGATATGCCCTTTGTTTTTATCCTTAATTTAAACAAGAAGGTCTCCAATTGTACTTACCTACATGCCTTTCAGAACACCCTGTCGGAGCTTTTCTTCCTCGTTTTACGCTCACGCAACTCGATGAAAAATAAAAACACAATAGTGAATTGTGAATAGAGACAGAGCACTTTAATCTTGTTTAACAATGCGTATGAACAGCTCTACAATAAAAAAAACTGTACATGGGCAACCCCCCGCGTTGTCGTTATTCATCTTTTCTGGGGAAAGCATGCAAACATTCATAATTCCGTGTTCAAACTCAAACAGTGCAATAATATAATACAAGAGAGAGTTGTAGTTGTAAAGAGTAGCAAAAGTTTTTTATTAACATGAACATCCATCAAAATATATTATTTCCTTGAGGAAAGGAAATGTACTCACACAACTCAAACATCCATACAATACAGAGTGTGCGAATAAATTCATAATTTTAATGTTTGCCTTTGTCTAAAAACTATACAAAACGACAAACGACTACAAATCTCTTTGCATGTTTTTGCTAGAATTTAGGATCACGATAGGGAGACTTAACAGGGATCTCTGAGGTTAGTACGACCGTCCGTCCGTCCGTCGTTTTTAAAAATAAAAGGAATAACCAAGGCAATTGGTGCGCGAGTTCGATTCCCATTAAAGTCAAAGTATTTTTTTAAATTCGTTAGCATCTTTAGCAGATTTTATTCAGCAAATATTCATTTCCCTAAAATACCAAATCCCATAAACGATTCTTGCAAGAATTTATTTCACTCTATTCACACATTTCGATTTTCATTTAGGCATGTTTCATCTTGTTCCATTCCAACCTACTTAAAAAAATTCTCCCATGGAACGTGTAAGTTTGTATTAGTCCTCCTCCTCCTATTTTACTTTTTTTTGGACAAGCAAAATAAGGTAGGGAAACATCATCATAATACATTCATTGCACGACCTCCCCACTTCTCCCGCTCGTTCACTCGCTCACTCACTCACTCTGTCACATTCACGAACCCGGAAAGTGGAGCGGTTGTAAGTGCGGAGGCATGACTTTATCCGCAAAACCCATCATTTTCTCCATTTTATGTCGGGATAATGTAATATGCAGTGTAGTAGTAGTAGTAGTAACAATCCCATTTCAAAAGTTTTTTTTTCTCTTTTGCCATTTTAACTTTCAGTCTGATAAAAATGTTCATGTTCCTTGCTCGTTTTGTCGTTCGTTGCGTGCGACCGCATCAGCTCTAGCACTTGTTAAAAATATGTGCCAGTGCCGCGGCGCGTCCCTCCGTAAGTAACCATTCCATCAAAAACCTGACATATTTGTGTGAACAATGTGCACATTAAAATCATGCTCATGCCAATTCAAATTTCCGCCCCCGAAAGCCCCCAAAAATGTACTAATACTAAAGCATATTATACACTTTATATTATATTTTATGCATGAACAAGTCTATTTTTTTGTAGAAGAACTGTCGCTTGAAGGCACTAGGCATAATAATATGAATATTTTCTCTCTCGGGTATATTTTGGGCGCAATCAATTTGTGCAGCCAAATAAAAGGTTATCTAAGTTGACGTCAACCCAAAAAGTAATTCCCCACGTAAAAAATTAATCGAGGAGCTCATGTCATGTCATATAATTTCATTCATGCATAACATCTGCAATATCTTTACGAAGGAAAATTTAAGGCTTTTTCTAAGCTTTTCTTTCGCAATGGGACATCCACCCACTACCCTCATTTGTAATAGCTTTTACTTTGCAGGAAAAATATTTCTTAGCTTTATTTTGCTATAACGTAAATACTTAAAAAGGCAAAGCGATAGTCATAGTCATAGTCAACATATCGTCATAATCATAGTCATCATCATTATCTATTCTATCACATAAAAAGCTTAAGCTATTGCATTGCTATTATCATCATGTCTGTTAAGCATACTAGAGGAATGCAAATAAGAACTCGCTTGGATGAGTGAGTACAGAATAAAAAAAACTACTCAACTCCAACCTCCAGCTCAAGTAAAGTGGATGTAGGTTGTAGAGGTTGTAGGAAGTGTAAAAACACGGTTTAGTTTATGATGATACGATAGGTCAAGTATTTTTCACAAGGGAAAAGAAATGAGCCTTTCTGCTTTCTCCAGTAATCCTTTCATGTCGTTAAATTCCATGTGGGATGGATGAGCTAACAAGAAACAACGCAGCAAACGGAAATGAAATCGAAATTTGAGCTTTGGTCTATGGTACTATGGTCATGTCAATGGGTACACGATGCTTTATGGCCTGTATATATTCTGCCCTCGTTCTTTTAGAGTCCTTGGATGGAGTCGGAACAGAACAGCCTTGACTCTGACTGACTCACTTCATTTGGATGAAAAGTGAGCTGATCCACTGATCTTAGTAGGCATCATGCACATCCCTACCTACCTACATCACATCTTATGAGAGAATTGTTAAGGCCTTTTCTTATGACATGACATGATTATGATACGATATGATATGATACGCTGCGTCAAGTCCAGCCAATGGCAGGCCATGCCAGAGCAGGAAGTAAGTATGTATGTATAGCGAAAACAAAAGAATCATAAAATAATACCGATGATGGTGATAAAGTATGTATGCACTTACTCTGAAATAGATGGGACATTCGAAAAATATGGAAGATGAAAAATGAAATGGGCACTGGGTATTAGTACTGGAGAAGACACCGTGTGCAGGATATGATATGATATGACGAAGATGAGGTGAGATGGGTCTTGATGGCATTAGATCTAATAAAAATGCTACCTTGTCATTTCCAATTTATCCTTGGAAATTGACCACTCTGGGTTAAGTGCATGTCTCCCTAAACATATATTATTGGAATAGGCTTTCCAATGACTCCTTTTTCATCTGAAAAAGGCTATGCGAATGCGAATGTCTGTACCAAAAAGCAAGTGTATTCCAAAGGCTTTCATAAAAGATTTAGTGAAAGTGTCCTGTCTGAACTGAACTGAAAAAAGTGAAAGTTCTCTGACACCTTTTCATAAATTCCTCATGTCAACAGCTTGCGTATTTACCAAAATAAATAAGTTCCATTGAAACATCCATAGTCATTTTAAACTTAGCTATTTGATTTCTCCAAAAGTACCAACAACAACTCTGGAAAAAATAGAGAAAATAAGAGTTTCATGGTTTTTACTATTGCATACTCATTTTGCCTTTGTAACTCCTGCATTCGAAAATAAATTAGCTAAAACCACACCACAAGCTTTTCCTAATTTTGTGGCGAATGAATGAAACACAATCCAAGAACAAAAGATCAGCATGATGTGATATTTAATATGATATAATTGACTTGATCAGCTTTTGCAATAAAATACTTTCTGAAGAGGATATTATTTCCTGAGAGCAAAGCATGATGAAAGTGAAAGTGAGTGGCCTGGCTTGGCTTGATGCGTGGTAATATGGACTGCATGCATATGTATCACTTTTTGGAACGAGTGAAAGCACTCACTCCACTCAATTCATTTGTGATTAGCTTGAAATGGAAAGTTACAACCAAATACCAAATATTTGTACATATTATTCATATCGTCTCGTCCAATCATCGAAAGTATCTATTTATTTGCATACTTGATACTTGTAGCAGGAACAGCAGCAGCATTTCAACATGAAAATCTGATGTTTCGATGGATGGATGAATGGATGGATGTTCACTTTTCCTCCATCAGGAGGACACACAATACGAGGATGATGGTATCAATTCAATATTTATGCATCATATTTCTGCATGACTAGCATAATATGTAACACTCGAACTCAATCCTACCTCCTCGTTTGCTCGTTCCGGGAAAGGAATTTTGTCTCAAAAGGAAAGCAGCTTACCCTATTTATTGATGGTATTTTGGGTGATGCTCCTTTCCTCCATTACGCCATATTATACTTAGGCATGTAGATAGTTTTAAAGGATGCTCATGTAGCGTGAACATGAAAATTCACTTGATGTAGTTTTTTCCTCTCAGACACCAGATTGAATTTTCTAGGGGAAAATTCCCCCTCTTACCTTTTAAAAAAGTTTTGGGGGAAGGAATATAGTGGTGGCCACTGAGGAATTGAATATTCAGGAGTCTACCTACTACCTACGCGATGATAGTACATATTAGATACTATTGCAGTGTAAGTATGTACGAGATTTTTTTTGCAATAACTTATGGAAAAATCCATGATCCACCTACACTAATGAAAAGCCTATTTCATCTCTCATGAGATCTTCACATGAGAAGTTCGACGAGTGCTAGTGCTGTGTTAGTGTTGTGTGTGTTGCGTTCTGTTACATGGCTTCCTTTTTTCCGTGAATTCAAATAAATTTTCAGCGGAGGAGACGAGATGCTCGTATTATTACTTTGACTGGAGGCTTTGAATACCGGCCACTCTTTACGGTATCTTGCTATATAGTTATAACGATAAGGATAAAATTTAAATGGAATTATGAAGCATGAAAAACTTAGGAATTTATAGAAGCGTTTAAGTATGTGCTGTGGTCTTATAATTTTCTGGTTTCCCTATCTGATAATGAATTGGTTTCCCTATCCTATAATGTATTGATGTCCCTATCCTATAATGTATAGGTTTCCCTATCCTTTAATGCGTTGGCTTCCCTATCCCACAATGTTTAGTTTCCCTATCTTAGAAAGTATTGATTTCCCTATCCTACAATGTTTAGTTTCCCTATCTTATAATGTATTGGTTTCCCTATCCTATAATGTTTTAGATTCCCTATCCTATAATGTTTTAGATTCCCTATCCATCCCTATCTTATAAAGTATTGATTTCCCTATCCTACAATGTTTAGTTTCCCTATCTTATAATGTATTGGTTTCCCTATCCTATAATGTTTTAGATTCCCTATCCTATAATGTTTTAGATTCCCTATCCTATAATGTTTGTATTAGTTTCCTTTTCTATAGTTTTTCGTGATATTTATTCAATGTGCATGAGTAGGACATAATCATCAAGCGTTATTATAAACATCACCTGCCGATATAGCAAGAGTTAGATAACTACAATTTCTTTCTTCCAGTTCAGATCCTTTTAACCAAAGGGTCATAAGAAAAACAAATCGTAAAATAAATTATGCCTTGTAGTAAGCATGGTCGATGACCCCCTACAGTGAAAGTACTTTCCTCTCAAGCTGAAAATAAAGCGGATTTCATTGCATCAACCTTCTACCAACGAAACCAACCCTGCTGAACTGAGCACAGAACTAAAGCAACGATCTGTAATGTTATTAAAAATCACCTTGAAAGCCTGAAACTCTCTCAAAACTTTCTCTCTTGCCCTGGCTTGGCTCTCCAACAACTACTCCAACGCTAGAGCTAGAGCGTACAATATGTCACGTTAAAAACAATAAGCTTAGAGCAACAAAGCAAAGCAGTTTTCTTTTTAAAAAAAGAATGGGGAAGTAAACTCAATAGCAGTAAAAAGCTAAAAGGAGCTATACAACAAGCAAAAGTCCTTTACTTACACAAGATCAAAGACAAGCATTCTCCTCCACCTCTCCCGAGTTTGCAAACCCAACCCAACCCGAGCCAAAAAAAATACAACCGCAAGATCATAAATTTCCCATTTTCTTTAAAACTCGGCCGGGCTCTTTTTTATCGCTTTCTGATTTCTTCTAAATGCTCCATAGTCTATCTGTAGCCTCAGCCTGTAGAACTGCTAGCCGAAGCCGAATGAAGTAAATAATGTCTCTTTTTTCAATTACATTTTTTCGTCCCTAAAGGACACTGGGACTGGGCATTATTCAATATCTTGCCATGTCACAATAAATACAATAATACAATTTAATCCCAGTTCAAAGTTTTCCCGATTCCACTTTTAGTCCTTGTCTCCATTCTCCATGAAAAGGACTTTGGAAGTAAGAGAAATAGGAAAGTTATCAGGGCACCGCCAACCAAAACCAAATCAAACCAGACCAATACATATTTATCCCTTTCTATTGTTTGCCTTGCTCTTGCTCCTTACAAAATCCTTTTCTCTTTCGACTTCTGTCTTTTCTCTTCACACAAAATAAGAAAGATGTGCTTTAGCGGGCATGACATCTCCTAAAAAAGAAATTGTAGAATTGTAGAAACAGAATATAATATAGCAATCTCTCCGTCTCCGTGTTCCCTTTTTTTAAAGGATTTTATTTTCAAACCGAGAACCGAGGCAACAGGCAACTCAGTCCAGTCGTTCCAGAGGAGAAGAAAAAAATCTAATATTCGTTAATAGAATCGAGAAGAAGAATCCTGGCCCGCAACCAGTTTTTTTCCGAGCGACACAAAAACACATTTTCAAGAACATGCCGTCTTTTGTTCAAGTGACGAGGAAAGAAGTAAGTAGGACAAGGAATTGAGAGAACAAGTACGAAGCAATTCTTTTCTTTCTAAAAAGGAGTTGGAAGTGAAGAGAAAAGTATGAAGTAGCTCTGCGAAAACAAGTTCATTTTTTGCAAAAGAAAGTATTATTTTTTTGTGTAGTGGATTTTGAAACCGAATGATAAAATAAAATTGATATGAAAGTGAAAACTGCCGGAGTGGGGATGGATAAGGATGGATGGAGAGATGAAAGGGGAATGCATGCATGTGATGCATGACACCATTTAAAGTATATCCAATCGATATATAAAAAGATGTACATATATGCAGTCGTCTCGCTTTCTCGAGGAGGAAATTGATGGAATGGGAATAAAAGTTGGCCCTCTGGCACTGGCACCATAAAAAATAAGGAAAAGGCAAGCCACTTTTTTCTAAAGCACCGCTATCATCATCATCATACCGTATCATCACCAGAGGAAGAGCAAGAGCACCACCGTATCGTCTCTTGGATTAAATCATGGCGCTATATGTAAACCGGCAATCAATTCACTTTTCGGTTTTCTGAAACTTTTTATGTACGTAAGTCTCAAGATGTTTTCGTGATCGTAATATGTACATACATATCTAGTGCTCATGTTCGTATCTATTTTTATTCAAAAAGTAATTGGGAAAATAGTATTGCCTTCAGCAGTGCTCGTGTAGGTGGTTTATAGATACAGGCCATTTTTAGGCATCATATTTTGTTTTGGCAAAAGGTGCGTTTCGTAATAAAACGCAACGCACTGACATGACATTGAAATGTGGTTTGGTATGGTGCATAAGCATAATAACCACAACCGCTCTACTGATCTTCAAAAAAAGTGGAAAGCTTTTAATATTTAATGTCGCAATATTTTTAATGGAGTAATCTACTGTTTTTCACTTTTTGCCCATAAAAAATTAAGTTCATGCTGAAGGTCAATCCCTTGACATTTTAAGCTTTGAAAGTCTGAAATGAAAACAACTTTTTGCGTGGCATCATTTTCACCTTTTCAAATTTCAAAGCAGTTCCCGACTTCCTGCCGCTTCCTTCTATATTATGTCGACGTAACATTGTTTAATCCATAATCCACACGCGCGGGATCATGAACAGGTATACTGCATATTAAAAAGTAAACAACGCTCGAGAAAAACATTTTTCAAAAGGTTAAGACATGTGAAGATGACGATGAACACTCCTGAACTTTTCATGAATTATATAAGGGCTCCCATTCATGCCTGTATTTATTTTTTTAGAAAGGGCAAGCTTCTCCAGCTTTCATGATACATATTATGTACATAATATATTATGTGAAGTCAAAATAAAAAAAATTATGCAATGGAGCATCTCAAAAATTAGATCTCATGGATACCTGTATTTAATTTTTTAGAAAGGGCAAGCTTCTCCAGCTTTCATGATACATATTATGTACATAATATATTATGTGAAGTCAAAATAAAAAATATTATGCAATGGAGCATCTCAAAAATTAGATCTCATGGATTGCGACGTGACTGGTCAACCACTTACGTAGCCGCCTTAAGGCTGGAGAAAGAAGAGAAAGGTTTAATGCTCTTTTCCCCCTACTTATTATCTATTCCCTCCAAACTCCAAATGAATGTTACAAAAGCACAAGAGGTTACGAGTTCATTTCTAAGAAGATGTAATTTTAGAATAATAAAAGTAAGGTCATTCTTTTCCCGTCGGAACCTTTCCTACGAAAAATTCACACAATGTCATGAACCATATGAACTCCTCCATCCACCCGATTTGCTTTTTTTCTCATGTCCCTCCTCTCTCCATGTCCATGGTACATGTAAACCCCATTAAATCCTGAATACTGACTTTATACTTTACATACATAAGCATTCGTACATTTTACTGGACTCGAAGGAGTAGGAGCACTCCGTCTCCAGTCTCCGTGTGTTTATATTTACCTATGTCTCGCGGCGGAAGTAATATATACTGAAGAAAGAACTAAGTAAGCTACATAAGCTTAGAGACAGAGAGTACATTTTTCGACTTCGACCCAACCACGTTTACTTATCTCTTTCTTTTCATTCTCCTCCTATTCTTTTTTCCTTCTTGTGTGTTTATTATGCGGTAAGTAAATATCAGTAAGTGGAAAGGGCACTCAGCTGAAAGTAAATAACGGCTAAACTAGTCTTTCTTCTTTACATCATCATGACGACCAGCGATGATGATGACTATGACTACGATCATTCCCAATCTCATCTCTCCCCCAACTTACTCCACTCACTCCACTGCCCACCCCACCACATATTACACTATATGTACTCATGGGAGACTTTATTCCCATAATATTCCTATCCATATCCATAATATCATCGCATCTCATCTCCCTCCCAAAAGAGCTCGTGTGTGCTTGTGCTTGGCTTGTCCCACATTTCCTGTTTGTATCTGTCTCCATTTTTATTTACAAACCGAGATACATAGCCAGCGAGCGAGCAAGGCTGCTTTCACTGGTTCTGGTTCTCTGCCTTCCCTCCTCCGAAGGTTAATCTTTGGGAAAAAGAAAACAAGAGGAGAGAAAAAACAATGAAAGGCAAGACAGGACAAGACTATCACTTTCTTTTTTTCTGGGAAGATGGACTTTTTAGGTAGAATAACACGCGCCAAGAAGACAAGATGGATAACTTAAATAAATTCTGTTTGGATGGAAGGGGAAAAAAGTTTTATATTCATTGATCGAATCCTCTTATTATTATTTCATATATGTAGTACAGTACCACCGCAGGCAGTAGTGCAATATGCCTTCTTCGACGAGAATAATGATGACAATGTCTAAAAAAGGATTTTTTCTTGGAAACCTAAAATTATTCTGAAGTCTGAAGCATTGCCTATTTACTTTACATGTTTTTTCCCTGATATTGTGTTTGCCAAAAATAAAGTGAGATTTTTTTTGTCATTGTGTAGGCAATAAATGCATAGCACTCGCCCTCGTCCAATCCAATCTCCATTCAGGGCCAATGCCAATAATTTTGTACAATGAAAATGAGGACGAAGAAAAGAAATGAAGAAATAAGCGTTTATGTATATATTTTTTCCTTAAAGGATTTTTTCTCATTTAAGTAGTTCCAAGCTTCTTTATTCCTTCTTTTGGCCTCAGATTCAGACTCCTACTGAAAGTCCGAGAAATGAGTGGATTTTTCCAGGAAAGTGGGCAATGATTCACTCTTTACTTGTCTTCCGAGAGCTGGTTGAGAGAGACAATGGACGGAATCTTTCTCTCATTCTCATCTCACTCCACTCATGACTGCTTTCAAGTTGAAGTGGGTGTTTTATTTGGACTTCCTTTATTATCAGCACCGTTCCAAACGATGGTGTCTAGTGTGTCGATGTCTTTGTGGATTACTGAATTGTGGAATTGTGGACGGGTCGGTCGTTGTAAAAACCGCTCATTGAATCAGAGGGCAATTGAGGTCTTAATTGTGCATTAAACTTTGATCACTTTTCCTGGGCTTCCTATTGGCTTTCCAGGGGGAAAAAAATACCTAAAAATTTCTAGAGCCTCTGGCCAAAGAAGTATTCCCAGAATGACAGAAAAAAGGCCATATTGCTATCATGTCATTATTGTTTCAGGACAGGACATAGCCGGAGAGAGGACCGTTGTCAAAGAGGAAATTTCTTAAAATAGCATTTCCGTCGCTCTTGAACATAACATAGTATGCATTCAGTATGTAATGCATTTTTCAGAGAATGTGATTGGATTAGATTAGATAAAATGTTTTCCTTGGCAAAAAGACAACAGCCAGCAGCAGAATACATACATAGCTGTCGCGTAGCAGGTCGATTTCAACTTCATGAATTTTAAAGTTCGATAGGTAAAATGTTTTCCTTGGCAAAAAGACAACAGCCAGCAGCAGAATACATACATAGCTGTCGCGTAGCAGGTCGATTTCAACTTCATGAATTTTAAAGTTCGCAGGAAGGCGATAGTTTAGTTTGCTGACGAAAAAGGATATCGTCTAGAGTCTAGACTTGAGCGTGAGCCTTCTCAGTCAGTCAGTCAGTCAGTAGGCAAATGAGATATTTTGTAGAATTCATTCTGGATCTGGATAACTTTTCCTAATTGGAAAATTATACCTTCAACTCAACTGCTGCTGTTCAATAATTTTCCACGCATCATGTCACAAGTCACACATTATGCCATGTGGTTAGGTTAAGTACTTACATGCAATCATAATCAGTTCGTGGATATTCATTTCATTTCATGTCTTGACACACTTTAATAGATCTGAACTTCAGAGTTTCTAGAAGGCCACCCGTCGTCCTAAAGTGGTCTGGTTATACACAAAATTTAGTTATTTGTCACCTGCTGCGATCCTCCTCCTCCTCCTCCTCAAGCATATGATTTTGATTAGCTGATTCAAGAACCGCAATAATATTTAGCTCGTTTTGTAACATGAAAGTACGTAGTTTACCTAATTGGAAAATTATACCTTCAACTCAACTGCTGCTGTTCAATAATTTTCCACGCATCATGTCACAAGTCACACATTATGCCATGTGGTTAGGTTAAGTACTTACATTCAATCATAATCAGTTCGAGGATATTCATTTCATGCCTTCTTGACACACTTTAATGGATCTGAACTTCAGAGTGCCCCCCGTCGTCTTAAGTGGCCTGGTTCTGGTTGCATACCAAATTTAGTTGTTTGTCACCTGCTGCGATCCTCCTCCTCCTCCTCAAGCATATGATTTTGATTAGCTGATTCAAGAACCGCAATAATATTTAGCTCGTTTTGTAACATGAAAGTACGTAGTTTGAACTTAAATGAAATGAAAAGGAAACCATAATAATTTTAGGTGACAAAAGCCTAACATATCCGCACAAACGTTCCAGCTTTTCAAGTGGAAACCGAGGAGAATGATCAAAACTGCCATCAAAGTAAAGTAGGTATGTAGATTTTCAAAGCTTTTATTTTTCTCTTACAGATTAAACCAACATCACATCACGACCACACCACATAAATATACTATTAATTTAGACATTCATTTTTTTCACCTACTCTACATACTTCACTCATTAGATTAAGTACACTAACACAATTTGATTTTTGTGATTATCACTTCACTTGACTGTTCACTCCTCTCAACCTTCAAATTAATTTACATGTATCATTATGCATCTGTACACAATCTGTATATCGTGTTAAATATAGTTTATAATATATTTTGTAATACTTCTTTCCTTAATACCCTGAAAAAATCTTTTTTATCCTTACAAATTAGCTGATATATGTATATTATTAATGATTTTGATAGACGATAGATTTACTCTTAAATTTAATTTAAGAAAAAAAAACAGAATTTAATTAGATATATATTACACCTACCCTAATACTAATACCCTTAAAGATGAGATAGAACAGTTGATAAAAAGTATGTACACGAACAAAGTGAAAGTATTTTTCTCGCTTGTGAATGAACTTCCGAGAGAAAAAATTAGATTAAGACTAAGAGGGATCCAGCCCTTCTGCTCTTTAGTGGCCGAAGAAGTTCAGCAGGCCAAAGCCAAGCTAAGTAGAACCAGAGAGTTTTTTTTATGATATAATATATATATTTTTTAATAAAAATTTGTCTATAAAAAATACTGTAGCCTTCAGCAGTAAAAGTAGATCTTTAATATTGTTTTCTCCCTTTTTGATCATCATCATCATCACCGTGAACTGAACTGAACCTCGTAAAAATGATGTTGAAAGAATGTTTTTTTGTGTACACGCATTATTACATACAAATTTATTTTGGTATTGAGTCGTATAAAAAATTTTTTTCTCTCTTGATTATATTTAAGTATATTTATATTGATTATGTCCAAGATACCCCTTCACCAGGCTCGCCATCGAGATCGACGTCAGTCTCAGGATCTGTGGTGAGCTGCGTCTCAAACGTTTTGCGATTCCCAGTGGTCCATGGACTCCCCCTGATGGCCATCGTACTCGTCGTGATGGTGTTCTGGCTGGGCGAGCTCAAATTATGCTGGTATATCGGCGGCTGTAACTGATCCGAGGAATATTGCTTACTGCCCGTCCGACCGCAAACAGAGTTCACGCCTCCGAGACTACTGTCACTCTGCGAACAGACGTGTTTCTTCTTGTTGCGGATGTAGTACTCGTCGCCGTTGATCCACCATGGAATTTCCGCTGGAGAGTCATAAAAATACATGTCAGGAACATATAATATTTAATAATATTACATACAGGGGCAATCTAAGACTTTTAGCCAAGCCATGTTTTTTATGAATCGTCCCACACACAACTAAAAATATTATTTATGGTCTTGTCTCCTTGCAATTTGTTCACTACTTAAAAAGCATGTCAAAATGCAATTTTCGAAGGAGGAGAAGAAGATGCTATCATGATCATGAGCATGGCTTCTTTCATAAAAATGGAATTAATGCATCGCATCGCCATATACACTCACCTTGAACGAATGGGCGCACGAGGGCGAGCACGAAGAAAGGCAACCAGCAGATGATAAATGCGCTCATGATGATCCCCAATGTTGTGGATGCCTTGTGGTCCTTCAGACGAACGGCTGGTCGGAATTTTTCTGTAGAAAAAAATATATAAATGAAAAATACATGAGACATATTATATTATTATTAGGACATTCTTTCTTTTCATCTCTAACGTATTCTACTTGGGGCATTCTGACATAGCACAGCTGCTGATATATACATACATTATATTTGGAGTTTGGGTTTTTTTTGATGGAGGATAATGAAGAAAACACGGCACGTACATATTATGTATGTACGTGCGCTTGGTACATACCTACTTTGGTACTTGAATCCCAAATTCTAGCCACATAATTCTCATCACATCTCATCTCATCTTCAAAAGCTGTAGGATGGAAGGGAGTTTTGTGTAAGTAGTAAAAAGCGACATAAAACCTGTCATAATTATCAAACTTGTATGCTCCCTCACATCATATCATCCCTACATACACACACTTGAATTGAC
>JAHZNI010001220.1:0-14298 GCA_027744415.1 Seira ritae
TAATGTCATAAATTTATGCTAGTCAAACAAGACTGATGTTTTATGATTGCCAAGTCATAGAAAAAGAAAATAGCGATGTTTTAACAATTGAAACGTAATCGTGTTTGCAATTACCTCAAAACCTCAGATACGTGCTCATTGTATTGCCCAAACGGGGTCCCTCAAGCTGGAGCTCTAAAGGCATATTTGGTAGAAATGTCAACACCGATTTCATTGGCTAAGGTTACATAGATTTGCAAAGACATCCCGGAAATGTTCCAATTTCTGCCTTTTTCGCTTCATAATCAGTAATAATCTGAATTTGACGGTAGCGTTTTGGAAGCAATCAACCAAAAACATAATTTTCGATGCTCGAACTCTTAAGTGTCGAGAACGGATGATTGAAATAGATTGAGTGGAATTTGCGCGCAGATACCTGTGGACATAGATAGTGGCATCGAGGATGGCAGAGAGGCTGAGTAATTTGAAGAACATAAATATAACATTTTTTTCTTATTTAAGAAATCTGATAAAACTTTGTTTGACATATTTATATACTAAGGTATACATGAGCTTTTCTTAAATCACTTCAGCCGCATCTAATCCTTAAAGACTTTTACCTTGACAGAACTGTAATTTCGTTTGAATGAGCATTTTTTTATTCATTCACATTCATTGCACTTGATTCGTCATTCTATTCTGTTTTCTAAAGAGAGCGTCCCGACTCACTAATTCTGCAAAGCTGATATTTTTTATTTAAATCATACAATATTTAGATAAAAAAGACAATACAATCTTGCCTTGTCATCTTGTATCTTTTCAATGAGCTTGCAATGCAAAGCAAAGTATGTATCTAGCAACCGCCTTCCGCTAAATATTTTTAAAGCTTCTTATTTTCGAACCGACACAGGTAAATATATACATACTTGCATTGGCCAATGTACATAATGCACGTTCATTCCGCCGAAGTATTACAAGTAATAATAGGTGCAGTACTTACTTACCCATTAGCCGTGGTGCAGAGCATTATAATTATCTGTGACGGTGGCGAATTTGATACACCGTAAAATAGCTGTAGCTTCAATTCTCCTGAATGACAGCAATGGAGCAAGCAGCAGGTGTTTAAATCATCCATTGCTCATCTTCTCGTAAAAAAGCTAAATTTAGACCTAGAAGAGTCAGACTTGACAGAGCTTATGGCATGGCAGAAGCTATTCTTTTTCAATCAGAATCTGAAACATTCCACTTTTGGTACCTTACCTACTTACCGCCTTAATCCTACGACTACGACTACACTACTCCCACGTGATTTTATCTGATGATCTGGTATTTTCCGCCAGTATATTTTTTGCTGAGTTCTGTACAAAAGCGAGAATTAGAAATCAGAAGAAACCGCTAGGTTTTGCATAAAATGGGAATGTAATCAAGTCGTGGTATTTTATGCGACCCAGAAATGAAAATTCATTTCACACCTTCAAGGAATCACTCGACCGAAATATTGCATTATGCAAACAATTCTCCCATTAAAACTCTTCCTGCTTTTTAAAGACCAGTTATAGTCTTCTTGAGGGCTGGATAGTTTCAAATGAGTTCTCTGCTTTCATATAAAATCAGTCATATTTTGCTACTCAATATTAAATGATATCGATATCGGTACAGTACAATGCCATTCTGAAAGATGCAATTATACTTATCCATCAAGTTCTGCTTCGTTCTTGAAAAGGCAATCAAGGTGAAATTATGCACATTTTCTTAATTGAGTTGAAGGCCATTGCAACTTAAAATAGAGTTGAGCCTTTACCTTTTACCTGTAAATGCACTGCACCAACCAATAATATGCAATGTCAGTATGCTATTTTGTAACGCTTCATTCACTCAGTACCACCAGTACACTGTACACTATATACATGCATTTTTGCAATAATGCAGCTCATAAAAAAGCTAAAAAAAATATTATGTGCACCATTGCCAATGAAATGTGTGGAACAAAAAAATGTACCACACTATGCTACTTTAGATCAATTCATATTAAAGCTAGTTAAAAATTGCATGTGACTTTTCATGATTTACGATATTATCATAATATCATGATTCATGATCATGGATGAATAGAATTAGATAGAAAAAGGTGTTTGTCTAAAGAAACTACGTATTTGTACTCTATTCTTCGAAAGATTTCAGCACATTCAACCATAACAAAAGGTTTTTGCGACATTTTTATACAAAATCAGATTCTATTTGTGAAATTCAATGTCTTAATAATACTTCAATCGTTCTATCTCTTATCTAGACCATCTACTTCCCTATTCAATTTTGCTGTTGTGTGAAGTGAAGTGCGCGACGATTATCACTGGCCGTTGGCAGAAATTGGCAAGAATACGTTTCATGTAATGAATAATGTAAACACGGAAAGATTGTGATCGAACAGAAGCTTATAGAAAATATACGAGCATTAAGTTTGCGTTTTAGAAACTTTTAGTGTGTCACACTGTTGCAATATTCTATCTTGATTATAGCTATAACTATTTAGGCTTCAAGCAAAGCGATACCCTACATCCATCCATCATAAAATAAATAACTATTTTATGTATGTATCAATTTAAAACGGAGTACTAAAGAAACTAGGATAATCGATGAAAAATACATCCCATATGCATGCATACAGAGTGTATGCAGAGTAAATAGGATAATGTGTATGACACGACACGACCACCATCATCGACGTGTGAACCATACGCAGCACAAAATGACAATTACGATTATCGAGATCATTATGATTGAGGACTTAAGGGGGGATGACGTGCATTTTAAACTAATAATGTCGTGCATGCCCTTATTAAATTGTACTATAGTGTATTGTTTTGTCATCATGAGAATGCAAAATAGAATAATATTTATTAAAAAAAAGTGTGTACTATTCCGTGCAACTGCATTTATTGCAATTTAATATGCATGTTATTTTGTGTCCTGTGTAAATCTGAGGCTTGTACTAAAAAAATTCATTCAAATACGTACATACATGCTCAAGCAAGACAATTTTTTTATTTGAATGGATGATGGAGGAATGAATATATATGTGTAGTGCTTGTTTCATTTTTAGAGAGTTCCTCGGGTTTGCAGAAAAATTTTAATGATGTCAACGCATGAGAAAAGCTCAAGTGCAACCTGCAATTTATGTAATTTTTTAAAACTATAATAGCTCTTCCTCGTCGTATCGTGGTCTTGTTTTTTATGCTTCAGATTTTTTTCTATTATACCGGAATTCTCATTATTTTGAGGGTGGTGGGAGTGGGAGCGAGACAAAAAAGTTCATCTGCCTTGCCCATCGTTGTTTGTAGGTAGATGTAGGTGCATCATATTGGCATGAGGTGTTTTTGCCCTGTACGACATGGCAGATACAGAAGGTTATTTGTTTGTTTATGAGTTTTCTCCTATTTCCTTTTTTTCTTTTTAGACGAGTCGATTATCATGAAAAAAGGAATATGTAGAAGTAAAGTAAGACGACACAGGAGGAGGATGTTATTCTTTATGCAAATTATTAAAAACTGACTAATGCCATGACTCATGACTTGAAGGATCACTCTGAAACTCAATTTTTATTGTTTGATGGGAGATGGGATATCGTGTTGTCGCACCATACCTGGTTGGTTAGATGTTGGGGCTGGCTGCTTGCTGGTACGACGCAATATAAAGGTGGCTGAAACAGTTGATGAACGAGTGCGAGTGCGAAAGCGGCTCAATAAGACTGAATAAACAAAAAATAATAATTTGAAACCCTTTGATGGTTTTGTTGTTATGAGAATACCTACTTTGAGCAACCATTTTTGAAGTAAAGGAGAACAGTCATTTCCGTAAACGAGAGAGAAATAGAGAGTTCAAAAGTCGACTCTGTCTTGTTTCGCATTTTTCGTTGAAAAACGAGGTAAAACTTGGCAGAAACTGGTCCGTTTAGCTGAATGGGTCGGATGTTCAAAAGAAAAAATCAGACATTTTATCACACCGCCAATCTAAAATATGCTTGAGGATCTAAAATATTTCCCATAATGGAAGAAATGTGGATGTACATAAAATGATTCAGAGAAAAGTAGCTAGAGCTAGAGTAAGGTTAATTTGCAGAATGAAGCATATTATATGTATTTAGGTATTTTAGCTTTTTATGAAAGAAAAATATATCGACCTTTGCTATCGAACTCATTAAGCAAAAAACATTGAAATACGAAATCCAATTTCATGCACTGCACATAATATTTTTAAGTGGAGAATTCCTAAAATTGTCAAAAATAATAATGGATTTTTTCTTCGTTTCGCTAATTGCAGTTCCTGGGCGTGACGGAGGCCGAGCAACCCAAAGGAATTGACGTAGTAAAAGACTGCATCCGCAAATTGAAGCTTGATGAGGAAATTCGTCGCGCTGAAGGAGGAAAAACTCCTAAGGTATTTAATGATAATTCACACAATCAAATAAAATATTATGCAAAAAAAACACATAAACTTATTTTGTCAGCTTAAATTTTCCTTCTACATTTTGATTACCTTTTTAAACCTCGATTCATTCCTCCTTTTATTGTTGCATTCGTGTGTCATTATTTTCATGCAACACTTTTTATTCCTGAAGGTATAAAATGTGTTGTGTTGGAATTTTCGTATGTTTTTTCCTTCTATAGAAATTAATTGATGTTTCATTTGTTTTTCTTGCAGGCCGAAGTAACTATTTCCATAGATGGGGTAGCCGTTCAAGAGCCAAAAGGGAAGAAAGTTCTTCACCAGTTCCCTCTCCATCAAATCTCGTATTGTGCCGATGATAAGGCCGAGAAAAAATTCTTCTCTTTTATTGCAAAGGATGGAGATGTACATAGATGTTTTGTTTTCGCATCGGAAAAACTGGTAAGTTTAGTTTGATTACTGTCCTTAAAAGGAGAAACAAACGCATTCAAAACTAGAGGAATGATTCTTATCGCCTTGTCAAGTATGTAATTATTATGAAGAGCCACTGGAATATATGTTACGCATTGGATAACAACAAGCTAAAAAATTATCGTATTGGAACAAAAACGGAGAACTAATTGAGTCGATGAAAAGTTGCAGATAGGAAAATTTTCCTTATAGGCCCGCTGGCCCGCATCACATTTTCACAGATTGGCAAATCCATGCCTCCTTACAAAAGTTACCTGACGGGTTGGAAATATTTGAAGCGTGCTCAGCAAAGTCAAAGTACAAAAGTTTTCGGTCTGTGGAGCAATATGTCCTTGACTTGTCCAGTGTTTCTAAGCCCAGAAAACTTTGAACTCAATTAAAAAGTTCAGTCATCCACATATCCTCATCTGTGCAAAAAGGCGAAGTCTTCGATACATATTTTTCGTTAAAAAAGCATTTAATTTTTTTTCGGGGATGCATCATTCAATTAATAACTACTAACTTTGTATTACAATTGCCCGAATCCAATTTTAATACAAATCGTTTAAGAAATATATTCAGTTTTGTAGCAAATAGAATTAAATCTTATCATTGGTTGAATCAAGCGAGCAAAGTACTTTCCTTCTGTTTTGACATGTTCGACCGCCTATAAAATAGGCTCACCGACAAGAAAGTTTTGTGGGTAATTTTTGTTAAAACCATAAGGAAATCCACAAAAGCGATTGCGAAATATTTTTTGAGGTAATCTTCAAACCGTGCTTCTTCCTCCATTCCATTAACCAATAAGCGGTAACATGTTTCATTTAAACATGTCTACCTTCCTGAACTATCATCTTCATCGTTGTAAAAACGCGGAGCACATACATTTATTGTGATTACGGACCTTTAAAGCATCTTCATTGTGGGATAAAAATAAATTTAAAATGCATGTGCTGTAGAACCTCATTATTTACTATTTCGTTCGCGAATTCGTGACATCAGTTTTCATAAAGGCTGAAAATAATTACCCCAGTGGATTGGATTGGATTGGGTTTGGGTAGATTCGATTCGTGCAGAGTATAAAATTGTTTTAAACGTGAAATGGCAGAGGCACAAGGCACGTTACAATTACAATGCAGCTTTATCTAAAAACTGATATAAATAAATGACGAAACGTAGCATTATTCACAGTAATTAACGTCGGTTTTATGTCTGCAGTCAAGGAGATGCAATGCAATGCAAGTCAAAGCAGAATCATTGAGGCGGACACTGTGCAGATCCACCTGGATTGGATTGCGATTGCATTCACGTATTTCATCTTAGATTGAATTGCATTGCATTCTTGTCATGATGACATAAAAAAAACTGCAGTTTTACCGACTCATCTCATCCCTCTACTTTTGAAGATAGACCATCATATCATGAGAGTCGTTGAAAATCATTTCGTTCTACCGCTCGCTCATACAATTACAATACACAAAAATAAAAATATAAATGAAAGAATGTAGTTTCTGAAGACGTGCGTTATCAAGTAGAACTTGTGCGTATCAGATTAAAAATTCTTCTCAATTCAATCCAATCCAACGAACAAAACAACATTGAGTTTTACTGGTTTGGCTTAGCATGGGTTACGTCACTGAAATAAAGTATATTATCTAACGCCAAAGCTGACATTTCCTTTCTCCAAAATAATGCAGCCCATTCCATTCCATTGCAATATCCTAAACCGCGATAATTTGCCAAACCACATGAGAACTGCCATTAAATACGATGTGATGTGATGCTGAATTATTCTCTATTTCAAAAAAATTGTAATGTTAATGCAGTTGTTACAAAGTTAGTTGAGTTGGGATTGGGATGAAATGAATTCATCGTTCATTGCACCATGCTCATTGCTCACTCACTCTTTGTTGTCGTCTGAAGGGGGCCAAGGATGTACAATGTACATAGATGTAGATGCACATCTCTTCGTGGTGCATTCATATCCACCAAACCAACTGCCAACAACCACTGCGTAACATGTCAGTTGAGTCTTTCCATTTTGTCTATTGAAGTGTGATAAAAATGTCCATTGTACTGTGCTGCGTTGTCATGTTGGATGCATCAAGTCTCAGCACCAGAAACGCTCATAAGTTGTAGTTGTAATAGCTGTTAAGTCTGAGTCCGATGCATTATAATAAAGTTGTCAAGTTTGGAAAAGTTGAAAAAATATTATAAATTATGGGCGGGTATGCAACATGATAGCGATAGCAACGCGGCGTTGTGTTGGTCCTCGCTGTGCATAATATGTCATAATGAGTATGTATATAACATCGTTATCGAAAGGCCTTCACAGTTTCCGCTTTAGGACTTTGAGGTACATTACATTGATTATATCCATATGGAGCGAAGATATCCTGTCACCTCGAGCACAGAAACGATACATGTAATGCCACAAATTTGGACAGAATTGTTAAAACAAGGCCATTATTTATTATGCGATATGGGCGACTTCGAAAAAATTTAGGTTAAAATAACGCAGTGCATATTATGTATGTACTTCATTAAAAATTAAAATGAATGATTTTTTTCGTAATTTTTCAGGCAGAGCTGGAAAGCGAGAATACTGAACTGAGAACGAAGTTGAGCTCGTCATCCTCTTCGTGCAACAATTCTGACGGGAAATCCATAATCAGCTCAACAAGCTCATCGCAAGACAACGTAGCGGCGGATCTATTGATTTGTCCTCCAGTTCCGCCCAGAGGAAGTGGAAATAATAATGTGGCAAATGAAATCTTTGCGTGAGTCCTTGATAAAATAAAATTCCTCCTAAAAATCAAGTTTATTGCGATTTGCGATGCACTTATAGTCCTTGAGCCAAGAAAGTAATTTTATGACTTTTTTAATTAAACAGGGATTTCACGAAAACAGCGAATGAAATAGAGAAGAAGGCACAGGAATCTAAGCATGTAGATGGACTCTTCTTCGATAGCGAGTCGGATTCAAGACCACGAGGCGCGCCTGATGGAATCGAAGCTCCGCCGAGAAGTATGAATTTAAAGATGCACAATAATTGCATAAAACAAGTTAATAAAAGATAATTATTTTGTTCATGCTCATTCATGATAACTTTGTTCTCTGGCTATCACAGTTTCGCCACCACCGAAGGGGAAGAAAGCAGAAAATCACACAAGCATGAACGGTACGAGCAGCAGCAACTCATCATCAACCGACATATTTGGCAGCGATCCATTCTTCACTTCTCCAGACCCATTTGGCATGCCCGACTTTTCTAAAACNTACGAGCAGCAGCAACTCATCATCAACCGACATATTTGGCAGCGATCCATTCTTCACTTCTCCAGACCCGTTTGGCATGCCCGACTTTTCTAAAACTAATGGCAACGTGAACGGTTCCGTAACAGCGAACAACGTATTTTCCACTAGCAACGGGTTTGCCCCGCAATTAAATGGCTTGAGCAATCCCCCATCTTTCGCGGCTAACACTGCTACAACCAATGGCATGAACAACGCATTTAACATCAACGACATCAACAATGGCACTCTGTCTTCGGGCACGAACAACACTGGGAAGAACTACAGCAACTTGAGTGGACTCTTTGCAGCGAATGGGGAAGGATCCGCGGGCACTTTCACTTTCCAGAATAATCTGACCAACACTTATAAAGCTCAGCCGCAGAATATTGACAATGCGCTGCAGATTCTGGATAAGAAAATTGAAGAAATGAAGATAGGCTTTAGCCGGGGAATTCATAATGATGACTTCCCGCTGGAATCGTTGGATCCCCTTCGACAAACTTCTTAAGCACTAACAATTGATCGAAAATAATAGATAATAATAATTTAGTCAAGAATGAGAAGAAAGATAAAAATTTAAAGTCCTGAACGATTTAAATATCATTCCCAAATCGAAGCTTTGAGAAAATAAGATTTTTTTAGCTTTTTATGGTTTTTAACGGATGACGACTACTACATAGATCTGTTTTGATGTTTTTTGAAGAAATCAAGGTTTTAAACGCACGAACTGTAATAACTCAATCAATATTACGACATTCACGATACGTTAGGCAATGTTTCTTTTAAAAATTACTGAGTACTCTCTACATTTTAATTTAGATACAATACATATATTCCCGTTTTTAAAGCAGTCTCAAATTTAAAATTGCTAGCTCATTTTGTTGAGATTTTTTTAGCAAATATACTGAACTATACCTATGCACTTATCGGTAAATATCTTTTATTTTTTCCTGTTAAATTTTCTCCTGTTTTAAATAATAGCCATTAGTTCATAGTAGACTTTATTGTTTTTAAGGAGAAATTCTTGAGAGGTCGAGGAATACTAGATCAATTTACGGAACAGAATTGCCCGACTTCGTTTTTAAATAGATGCGTAAGTCTAATGATAACAGTATAGCGCTCGATAATTTTTTTGCGCTGTAATTTTTATGACTTTAAATGACTGGTAAACATTAAGTAAGTAATTTCTTAATTGGAAGAGTTTATTATTTTATGTAGCTCTGATTCCTTTGCATTTTTTGGATTGTTTAAATGTTTTTGTATAAAGTTTTTTTGTGTGAACAATGTATAGAACAATTTTTTTGGGTGTATATAAATGAAAAATAAAGATTGATGTGCGACAATTATTATTATGTCCTTTATTGAATTTTTTATTGTGCAAAACAAGAATTATTGTTTGCATTCACATCGTCCATAACAGAAAAATAACATGATAGATAACAACTCTTGTCTACTATATACTACAACAAATAAATTACATTTTTTAGCTTTCCTTCGCCTAAACAAATATAGTATAACGTATTTAATTTATACTGTAATTGTATCAGCTCATTTGTACGGAAGCCATCTTACATTTAGATTTTTGGTGGTGGAAGTGCCCTCTAGTAATTAACATTTTTTAATGATTTGTAAAGTTTCAATGTAAATGAAGTAGTAGGTGTTCTTATCACAAAAACAATCACTCATAAAGGAACATCTTCATCTTCATCATCTTCAAAATGAAAATTTAAATCCAGACGAAGCTTGAAGTTTCAAAATGCATACGTAATCATACCAATAACCGATTTTACAAACATTCTTGCATACAGACATGTAGATAGATCAAAATAAATAGTTTTCCTACGGTAATTAGTGGAAGAAGATCTAAATATTTTATATACAAATTATATTTTGGCTTGATTAAGTACTTAATGGAGAGCAAATAAGTTGGAAATCTGAAGATGTCTTTTAAAAACAATTCACTTAACCTTAGTATGTAACTCATTTTGAACTCGGTCCAATTTCAGGGTCATTTAATCAGCAGCAGTTACAGAGAAGTAAAAAACGCAGTACACAGCGACTATTCCTAGTTTAACAAAGACTTTTAAAACTACCTCTTCTTGCTTTTAGTGAAGCTGTCCGTTAAATTTACAGTGGAAGTAGTAGTATCGACAAAATCATCTTCAGGGAGCCTCCTCCTCGTGACGACCCTTCCCATTGCGTCCACCACAGTAACGTCTTCCTCGTCATCTTCAGGACTATACCCAAAGTTTGTATACGAGAAACCCGGTTCGAACACTCCATTTTTCCTTTTTCTATCGAAAACGCTTCTCCCCGGAACAGCAGATCTGATACCTTTAATGGCTTTGGCGGCAGTGCTGGGAGCATAACTGTTGCTTAAATCAGTGGCATCATAATTATCTGAAAGATGATATGAGCCAGAAAACGAGGCTTCTGAGCCCACAGAAGACTTTTGAAGTCTATCCTGGACCGTGTCAAGAGCCTTCAGAAAGTGAGCCAAGGATGAGGTCGATGTTTCCAGGGAAATTCTTCCTGACTGATGACTCTCAGAAAAGTTTGCATTCGAGTCCACGTCATCCTCTGACAAAAGAGGAGGGACGGGACTACTTGGATGATAGTGAGCTGGGGTTGTTTTGCGACCGGCCCGAACGCTGTTCATTAGCTCGTCGATGTTTTGATAAGAGACATTGCTCAAAGTTGACACTCGGCTCTCCTGTGATATTTTCCGGGATGCATCTGAACTCTGCTGGCGAGTATGCTTTGCAAAGTGTGGGGAATGTCTTCTTTCAGTCTCTGGGGTAATTGAACTTGGACGCATTGTCGAAGGGCGTCGTATGAAGGGGCTAGGTTGAGGAGGATGAAGATTTTGACGGTGAAGTCCAGGGGACCTTTCTGCTGATTCCATTCTTGAGATTTTTCTAAAATGGTAAAAATTCAAGGGGATTCCAAAATAAAAGAAATTCTTTTCCTTAAAAGATCCAAGTGAATCCGAGCATGCAGGCTAATAGTTGTAAATGTTAAAAGGACTAAGAATAATACAAACTGTTAGAGAGCGTTACATGCGATTAGTAAAGTTGGTTTAGACATTCAGAATTATTAAATGTTTCTTAAAACCTAGATTGCTAAATAGCTAATGGCTAAGACTATGAAAGATTTAATACTTATTTAGCTACACTCAGCTTGTATAAAAACTGCTTTGTTAGTTGTATCGTATCACATTTTAACAATTAAAACCATAGTAAGTATATAGTCATATTAATTTGTAAATAATAATAGATAATAATTTTCATCTATAAAAGAGTTTTTCGTTAGTAAGGTTTTAAGTTGATTAAGAGATTCATCACAGACAGACAGACAGGCAGGCAGGCAATTGCAGGCTTCTGAACTTCATGAAAATCAATCTAACCGTTTCTTTTCAGACTCATGCCTTGAGATTTTTCTTGACGGCGATTCCGGTGGCGTTTTACTTCCAGAAATTTTCCGTATCGCGATGCTCACTTTCTCCATGAAAGACTGACCATGGTCTACACTGTCCCCAGACTTGTGCACGACAACGGTTTGTAAGCTGGTCGCTACCGGTAACCTTCACGCTTTCATCCAAGAGGATTTCTTCATCGGATTCCGAAACCGCGCGGAGTTCCCAAGGGGACACGGGTGGTCCTTGAAATTTAAATCCATGGGTCACAAACCTTACAAGACTTTTCCAATGGGAATTTATGCAATGTCCATAGCAATAGTATTTATTACCGGGTGCAGGATGCTTATTGAAGCTATCTGTACTGCTTTCAACGTCGCAGTTGCTATTGCTCCTCTCGTCCATGTCATCACTCTCCTCTGGAGATTCACCGCCTCCGTAAATCTTCTCGTCTTCAACCTGCTGCTCATATTTATTTAGCTCATCCACCGCATCCATCACATTCTTCATGTTACCACTAAGTGCATTGACAATGGTGACTAATAATTCTTCCGGTGATATCGACCCCGAGCGGAGATCCAAGAAAGCTTCATCCCGTTCGACGGTCGGAGCGTCTGACTCTGAAAATCTTCTGACTAGTCTTTTGGCTCGTCTATAATTTCTTTCAGAGCCTTCTTCATTTCGTAAATCAGTTAGTGTCGGCGTGTATGTTAAAGTGGAGGCACTCGCATTTCCAGAGTCACACTCAACATCAACTTCAATAGGCAATTGGGGCAAAGAGCTACATTTACGATCGAAGTGGACGCAAGAAGGCCTCCTACTTTTCAATCGACCTTTACTTGTTATTACGTGGAAATCGTCCTTTTCTTCTTCTTCCGTTTGGACGCCATTGACATCATAGGCTGGCTTAATCTTCATCATGTATAGCTCATTGACAATGCGTCTCATGTAGTCTATGTCTTTCGATAACTTCTCCTTCGTATTTCTGATGCCGACGAGACGCTTCTCCAAAACTCCTCGAACCTTCTTGGATTTCATGCCTTTCGCAATGAAGCCCAGGATCATGATTAAGTAGCCCAGACCGAATGTGATCCAGATGATTATAAATGCTTTGTACAACCACAACCAGAAGTTGTGCCCATCTCCCATTCCTGTCATCATCATAAAATTCATAAATTCAGTCGGTAATATTTATCTGTACAAGTTTTAAAAAATTGAATCTAATCATGTTTTGCTAAGCTTACCCGCGACATAATCACCGAATCCAATCTGAAAATATTTTCATAAAAAAATTGACAGTAATTTTTAAAGTTTCTTGATGCAGTCCAAGAGAGTGTCATATTGATTGCTATCTACAAAAAAATATTATGATGGACACATCCGCATCCTGTCTTTATGTTTTCTCTTACCGTAGTGAGAGAGACGAATGCAAAATAGATGGAGTCGAGAAACGTCCAGTTTTCAATTAGGACAAATATACCAGCGGGAATGATGATGAATACAACTATTCCAGGTATTAAATAAAATATTATTTCGAACACGAGAGTGAGGGACTTCCCACGGTACTGCTTATCCTTTGACTTTTGATGAACTTTAACAATCTGTGAAAAAATGGAGGATATGATAGTCAAATACTAGCCATTTTTATGAAAATTCCATGTTATTTTATTCACCATATCATATTATCATATTACCCCATTAGAGCTTTTTCCTATGAAAGCATGTAATTTTAGGCAAGAATTTTTCAAAAATTGAGATAGAAGCACGCAAAATTAAGTAGTTGATGGTTTTTATTTAATTCTAGAAAGAAGGTTTGGTCTAGAAAAGTGCCTACCTTATTGCTGAAGTAATCGCCAACGCCGCTGAGCAAAATGCCATTAAGTGGGATCCCTATGAGGGCATAGATCATCATCAAGCTTTTGCTCAAAGACGTTGAGGGAGATAAATGTCCATAACCTTTTTAGAAAAATAATTAAGAACATTCATAACACAACATATTTCTTCGTAGGATATGGACTTTGGTGATAAATCTTCATTTCATTACGAACCGATGGTGGTGACGACTGTGAATGCAAAAAACACGGAGTTGTAGTAGTTCCATTTTAGACTAGCGGGTTCAGTGGACTGCGCGGAAGTATCAAGAAGATTTTCGACTCCACAAACTGCAGAAATTCGATTGATGACTCCTTCCTTTGCCTGTGTTAGGGCATCCAGCACGTCTGGACTTGTCCAATTATTGTAGAAATTACGGTCTAGACGAAAGAGAATCTCTGCAAAATTTGAGGAGGAAACATATTCATAATTATTTGACTCATCGCAAATCGTTAAATGATAAGAAATTTTTATTTCCTAAAAATGTATCGTTCAAGATAGTTAAATAGTACATATTCATGATTGACGCCCCTTCCAAGTAATATTCATTCCATCAAAACAAAAAATTTTCCAGAGTTCAGAGCTAGTATAGCCATAACTTCAAATTCCATTCAGGTTATGTGTCGCAATTTTCCAAATTAAAGATTGTCTTAATGACAAGTATGGCGCCATAATATTAATTCCGCACATACACTTCACACACAGTGTCATTTTTATGACCCAATGCGGTAATTTTTGTGCCCAATTTGTTTTGTATTGAGACAATAAACTAGTCTTAAAAGTATACCTCCGACGTACGAATTTTTAATCTTCAAAATTCCCTCTCCTTTCATTTTCATGAC
>JAHZNI010001221.1:0-16877 GCA_027744415.1 Seira ritae
CAACTCAAAAAGTATCTCAAAAGAAAAAGGTTTCAAAAAAGTAAAGTATTTTTCTTTATTTGAATGAACAGGTAACTGCAGCCAGGTGAAATGTCCTCCTGTAGAGAGCTGCCCAGAAGATAGTTACCGTCTCCCATCAGTTGTCGGCCCGAAGAAGCAAGAAGCCCTCCTTCAGAGAGGGGGTGGATGTTGCCCGGTCACAACTTCACAGCGGAAATGCCAGTGTATCCCAGGTCTGCTCTGTAGTCCCAAAGAATGTCCTTCTGGTTTGGTGGCTCACATTTCCCAGAACGCCACTGGAAAGCCTGGAGGATGTTGCCCGAAGTATGAGTGTTTGCCAGACACATCATTATCAGGTGAGCGTTTCAAATCAAATCTAGAAATTTCGATAGCGCTAAATCAAACAAGTTTGATTCTGAAAGTCGAAAGCAATTTATGTCTGTCATATTATCAATTTAATTTCTCATCTGAAAAGAATTAGGCATGCTTGTCACGTTTCATAAGGCCTGAGAACTAGTCTCCAAATGAAAATTGACAGATTTTATAGATCGAATTGATTCTGAGTAGATGAAGCAGAAATAGGGGCTTTTAGATGATTAATTGCATAGTGTTCTGCTTGATCAGTGATGACGATCATGTCTAACGTACCAATTTACTATTATTTTTCATTGGGCGTGTCAATAAAATCCACAGGGGAGATAAAAAGCAATCATCATCAGCATTCTCACCAGCAGCAACATTATCAGCCTTCATTCAACTATCACAATCCACCAGAGAAACTTCACGGAGCTCACCCCTACCATCCTTCAACTTCAGACATTAGCTTTGACAGTAGCGACTTTAGTCTTGACGATCTTCGTGGTGGCAGCAGCATTCAAAACGAGGATGATCTTGATGAGGATGATGAGGACGAGGATGACGACTCAAGTTTTGATGAGGATTCCTCTGAAAATCTGCTGGAAGCCAGCGACAAGAAACACAAGAAAATCACTCCGAAGCTACTTCTCACCGATCAAGATGACAGGATCAGCGGCAGTACTGACGTTGATGACGATGATGATGACGGGCACTGCTTTCATAACGGCAAGATTTACAAGTCAGGTGGATCATGGACGGCAGAGTCGGAGTGTAGCCAATGCTTTTGCCAGCGTGGTCTCGTCTCCTGCAAACCGATTGCTTGTGACGTGCCCGCAGAATGCAGGCTGGCGAGAGCGCAACCACTTTCGTGTTGTCCTGTTTGCGATGGTAAGATCATTAATTTTTGTGTAATTAAATGCCTCCTTTATTTCTTGGAACAATAGATTAAAAGGGGATATCATGTGAATAGAGTCAAGAGAGAATACTGCACGAATGAACAACGGTGTCAATCATGTCATTCATGCAAAAATTTTCATAAGAGCATTTCATCCTATTTTGCAAGAACATGCTTCTATAACATAACGCGAAAAAAGTCATTAGCGAACTTGTTGAGTAGATATAAGTAAGTATAAAAGAAGTTGGGAGCTTTGTGAGAGAGCTTGTTGAATGTCATAAATCATCTTGAGGACTTTTGTTATGGTGCCTGGTCTGGCCTTTGTGTCACTCTAGCCTTTCCTTCAGAATTGTCAATCATAAATTAAATTGCATTAGAGTATGAAGAGTAGAGAAGAGAAGAAAGGATGAAGTTACTGCGGTGAGACATGTAATGAAATGCAAATTAAAGTGAGCAAAATCTAAGACGATGAGCAGGGGATAATAATTATGCAAGAGTTAATTTGATTAGAAGTTCGGATTTTATTTATGTAGTTAGGCAAGCGAGCAGCCTTGCCTTTGTTTGGACTTGTGATTAGCAAGAGAGATTCAAAATGTGTATAATGTTATGATAAATATTTTTCTTGCGTAGGCTGCATCTCAGCCAGTGGCAAGGCTTACAACATGAGTGAAACGTGGCAAGAGGATCCTTGCACAAACTGCTCTTGTGTTGGAGGCCGGATTCAATGCCATGTTTCGATGTGTAAGCGTCAACACTCTTGTGCAACCCCGAAACACTATCCCGGAGAATGCTGCCCGCGTTGCGAAAGTAAGAAACAATTTTTTTATTGAGAAACGATGATGATCATGTAGACGGCGGCGGTGACGATGTTGGTTTTGGTTTGCTTGGCGAGTCTGTGGTGTAAGGTATCATTTTCCTTAAAAATTGATTAGATGAGCCACCTGACACTGGTTATCCACACCCGATCATACCTTCCTCCGCGAGTTCATCTCATCACGACAAGGATAGCTGTCCGTTCCACGAGTGTCATCGGGATATCAGCTGCCCAAATGGATTCCGACTGGACAAGTCTGGCTGTCCAAGTCCAACTTGCGAATGTCAGAAGTGTCCGAGTCTCCTCGGGTGTAAACTTTCATGCAAGAGAGGATTCCAAATTGACGGTTTTGGCTGTACGCTGTGCGAGTGCCGAGGGGAAGAAGCTAGTAATGTCCTGTTTCCTTCATCTCCTTCCCAGTCACGTAATGGGAACAATGGAGCTAACCAAAGAGAAGAGATCTCATCATTATCATCATCCGGATCTTCTTTAGATCAGTCATCGCATTCTTCTCCTTCAGTGAAACTGGATCAAAGAAATCTCTTGGGAAATCCAGGTAGTACTAGTAATAAGGATCTCAACGCGCGTGATGGTCACCAGGACGGAAACCGCTACAGCAACCGCCGCCAATATCACCACAATGGAAATGATCATCTTGATAATGACGATCATGACTTGTATGGATATGGATATGGCTCAAATGAGGCAAGATCTTCCAACTCTGCATCGGCTTCTGCTCCAACCTCCTTCTGTGCTGTCGACTCCGAAGGCTTGAGACGCATGGAGGGAGAGGAATGGTCAGATCATTGTCGTCGTTGTGTCTGCCGAAACGGAAAGGAAATGTGCTCGCTGATCACATGCCAAGCACCAAAATGTGAACATCCCATTTTCTATCCGGGCGACTGTTGTCCTCGATGTCCAGGTTTGTACTTATATTAAGGCACAGGCACTAGACCAAACTCTTATCTATTTTTCCCCTTTCTTTTTCCTCTTTTTCATTCGGCATTCTAAAAACGTCTTAAAATTCCCCAGTTGCAAATAATAATGCATTACACTCGCTTTTTCGCTCTAAGATGAAAATTCAAACAGCAGCAGCCGCGGCAGGAGAAGCAAAGCACAAGCGGCTCTCGAAGCCACTGATGCTTGGCATCCTTCAATACTGATCTTCCGTGTAGAGGAAAGGGACCTTACAACATTATTTTTTTCTGTAACGGTCACGTACATCCATTTTGATCGTCTTATTGAATGCACACATATATGAGCATTCTTTCTCACTTCGCACAGACTTCGTCCTCTTGTGCAGATGGAGAATCTGAAGAAGAGGAGAAAGCAAAAACTCACAAGATGTAGGGGAATCCTTTTTCGGTACATGAACAGAGGGTCAAAGCGAAAAACATGCTTTCATGTATTTTTTCTTTCAATTTCTTCCTTTATTTTTGCATTCTAATTCTTCAACTATTCCACTCATGCACAACTTGTAATGCGGCATCTGCCTGCTTTCTTTCTCCGACTTTACTTTCTCATTTCTTCTGCTGGTATCAAGCGTTCTCCTCCAGTTTGACTTAAAAACTCTGGAGGAATAAAAGTGGGAATTTTACAATTTAATGAAAATAGTTTTTCAACAAAACAACAATAATAAATTCCCATTTGTTCTGTTCAGCCGTCTTTCATTGTTGAACTGTTTTGTGCAATGATGCGGTGAGAATGGAAAAGGAATGTTTGGATGACGATGCTGCTGCTGCTGTTGCGGACCCGTGCCCGTGCTTTTGTTATTCCACATAATATAGACCATTCCATTTGCTTTTCGTAATTTAATATTTTTTCTCAGAACGGTTTTCTTTTAACTTCTTTGCTTCTAGACATATTATTTTTTGCAAAAAAACATTCCATGTTTTTCTTTGAAAATTTCCAGTGGAGGAGACGTCCATTTCATACAGCCATGTGAATGTCTCCGTTTGTCTTGATGGTTCGGATTTCCGAGTGGAGGGTGAGATTTGGACATTGAGCTCCTGCTTAACCTGTACGTGCTCGCGGGGACAAGTGTTTTGCTCGGGACCAGATTGCCCTCCTACTCCTTGCAACGCCCCAAAATTGGTTGATTGTTGCCTCCAATGTCCAAAAGATGATGAAAGTGAAGATGTTCTAGATCAGAGCAAGGATGGACAAAACTCTGCAACAAATCATCATCGCAATTGTCTTTCCGACGACTCCATCAAGACTTACTCGAATGGTGAAACGTGGAAGGTGAGTTGACAGTTGAAAAGTGGAGCATTCCATAAATATTTGCTTTTGATCAAATAAAAAAAATAAATAACGTTGTTCGGAAAATTTCGATATGTGAAGAAATAACTGTTTCATCGATAGCGTCTTGATATAACGTCACATGTGTCTGTTGCAGGTGGGCGCTTGTCAAAGCTGCGCTTGTAAGGACGGAAACATCCAGTGTTTTTCAGCGGGGAAATGTCCTCAGTTAGAGTGCTCTCGGCCTGTGCTCGCAAAAAATCAGTGTTGTCCCATTTGTCTTGGTGAGTTGAAGCAAAAATATTGCTCCTTTTGGAACCATTTATGATTTCTCTATTTCAAAATATTCCTTCTGTCCTTAAGCTACTGCCCAAAACCGGCTTTTCTTTGATTTTTTATTCGCATATTTCGCACTCGATTTGCTTCTCTTCTCTCTAGAGTAAAAATCAACGGAAATATGTGGGCCGAAACGGAAGGAAGAAACAACAAAGAGGAAATCAAGCGTGAATTTATCAGAAAAAATACAGTTTGTAATTTGGACCATTTTTGCAAGATATTCAAGCTTGAGAAATATCGAAAATTGATGCAGTATCTCTCTCCTTCAGTAATATTTTTGAGAGCTAAAAGGCTGAGCAGTATAGTATAGCAGACAATTTAGTATTTCTTGAAACGTAGCAAAGTGTGTATTGCTCCTTCATTTTTATTTTTCTAAAACACGAAGGACTCGTTCGTCAGTCTGAAAGCTTTTTACTGGAATCACAGCGCCATCACTATCGCCATCACCCTCCATTTAAAGAAAATGGTGGGATTCTATTGAATTTGGCTTCTGTGTAGAAAATTCTATTAAAAATCGCTGAACCAACAAGCAAACCAATTTCAAGGCTATCTCCCATATATTTTCCCTAGTACAATCTCTAAAAATGAAAGAATTCTTTTTTTGTGGGAAAGAATTTTTCTGGAGAAGAATTCATACATTTGTATAACCAGCATTTGTTTTTGCTAGACATTTCTCCGTCTGTGTCTTTGATAGAAAGAAAAAACATTGGATAGGAGGCAAAATACTCACATTTTTTCAAGTGCTTTGGAAATACATATCAGAATCCAGAAAAAAAAACGATTATACCTACTTCCCCTTGCTTGTACCCGTTTCTTACTAGGTTCACTAGGGAAGTAAAAACAACAGAAAGGAAGAAATAGACTGAAAAAAAGTTGGTTTTACATGAAAACACAAATCATGTCACATGAGAGAAAAATATGGATAGGCAACTGCTGCTGTTGCCCTTTTTTCTGGAAATGGAGTTGAAAATATCAAAATACAGTTAGCAAGCATGTTCATGAAATAAAAGGGGAAAATGAAATATGCTTTACGGTTTTTTACGAAAAGTATTGCCAAGAGCCTTTGTTTTGAGTTCTGAACCTTCTACATGAATTCAGTTACTATATAAAAAGCTGATATTTATGCATTTATTGTATCGGAAGATTTATCTGAGATATGGATCGAGCAAGAATATAAATCGTCTGGTCAATTCCACTTAAATAAATTGAGTTGCATAAAGCAGATATTCGCTAATTTGCGTCTTTTGTTCCTGAAGTAGGAAGTTTCGACCTGAACTACCTAGGTACTTTCTTTACTAGTTGCCAGTATTTGCCTTGTAAGCAGAAATTCAAGTTTGCCTGTGCGTCTAATTTTCATTCTAGTTTTGCTGACTTTGCAATCGTGGGTATTTGCACACAACTCTTGGCTCCCTTGTTCATTCCACCTACGCAACAAGAGCCCTCCGTTGCTTTCAAAACTTTCACCTGGTTTCCTTTTCACTATCCAACAGATTTTTCTTCTGGACCCCTTATGCATATTTGATGCGTTCAAAGAAGTTGAGTGGAACGTAAAATAAAGTAGGCGTTTTTCATTTAGAATTTAGACGAGTCTGTGTTTGAGATTTGTTAGAAGGGCTCTGTCCTTTCACTCTTGCTTTTTCAAGCAGAAGCCGTAATGAATATGTCTAGAAGGCTTTTCAGCATGGATGTACCCATTCAGAGTCATTCCCCGAAAAGGTATGGAAGAGTTTCATATGCTAGAGGCTGCATACCAGACGCTTATTATCAGTATATAAAGTTTTAAAGTCTATAAAGTTTTGTTTTAGCAGAAGAAAGTACAATTAACTTTTCAAAATTTGAAAAACGGTGAAAGCGAAAGATAATGATTGTCGGTGAATTGGAACGGATTATGAATCATGAAGGAATGATATAATGACAGCATCAGAGGCAGAGGTACGAGATGTAGTATGGATGCATGAATGAGACATGAATGTACTGTGTACTTAGTAAACACTTTTTTCATCCTGCTGCACGCCAGATCCCTTTTAAAGCTTTCTCCTTCTGATCAAATGAGGGCCTTGGGGAGAAAACATGCAAAGCTTCACGCTCTTTTCTTTCTGTCGGCAAATCTATCGAAGCTTTACTACACGTGCCATGCGACAATCCATAAATCGATATGAATATATCATCCATGCAAGATTCGAATACTGAAAAGGTCATCTATAATAGGATAGGTTTTTCTATTCATGATCATTCAGGCACAAAGAAAAAATTGCCTCGAAGGTCTGTATAAACGCTTCATGAAACATTCACATCCTTAGCATATGCCTACATATAATTTGTTTGATTCTTTTCTCCAGAGAAATACCAGCACTCAGGCCACCGTCATGGAATCGAGGGTTTTGAGCTACATCACATCCACGGGAGCAACAGTTTAGATCATCAGCATCAACATGAACACGGTAACTCAGTGGTCTCGAACTCTCCCACCACAACAACCAGCCGAGGACCAGGGGGAGCTGGAATAGAGCCTCACTGTGCGGTGCTCATTGCATCCCTTCTCGTCTTGCTTATTGCCTGTCTCTTCTACATAGTTCGTCAGGTCTGCTTTCATCGACGAGTTTCCCGCAGGCTGATTAAGAAAGTGCCAGTAGGCTTTCACTCTTCATCCTCCTCTCATTCACCCTCTGTAACGCCAGATTGCTGTTACAAGTGTGATTACTCCAAGTACTGTGACAGTGGGGGTTGTGTTATCGTAGGCAGTGGAGGTGGTGGTGGGGGCAGTAGTAGTGGAGGAGTCAGTAGCAGAACAAGTAGTACCAACGGTAGTAATGGACATTTGTCAGAGCAAAAGCCTCTCTTCCAAAATAATGAACAAAGTAATGAGAGCGTCATGCCTCAGCAGAATTTGCTGAGAGAAAGTGATAAAGTTTAAGAAGCTTAATGAGAGGAAACAAGAAAAAAGAAAAAGTCAAGTTAGAACAATTTTTTAGCTCTCAGTGTAATAATCATAATTTTTAGGTAAACAATAATATCATGAAAACAACTTTTATGGTATTCATCTTATGACATGTTAAGTATGATGATGGAGTGGGTACGTACGTACGTAAATATAACCTTTGTAATACTTTCAATGCATTGCATTTCATGCGTAACGCTCGTATGCATCTAATCGCCAATGTTGCATTCTTTTAATGAACTTCTAATGAACAACTTTTATACGACATGAAAGAGATATATTTTCGGTTTCTACCTACAAAAACATGCATTTTCTTATCTGCTATCCACGATTTAGCAAACAAACGTTTGTACGACTTACGAAAACTTGTTATGGTTTACAATTTGCAATGCAATTATTCTTATCGCTGGGATAGACACAGAACGCTAATTTATTTTTTCAAAAGCAGAAAATGTGATCTTCTTTGTCGTTTACTTTTTAGACGGAAAAATTCTCAAATCTGATTTTTAACAAAATCAATCTCTGTGTTCCTAATCCGTGTAGATAAAATTCTCGTTGTCCCTTAAAGTTCATCTCGTTAAAATGTGCCATTATTATTTTATCCGAACAGTTTTAATTTTTATGTAGCTTTGTAAGAGGGTTCGTTCGTAACGGTACAGTATGCATTTATTTTATTTCAAAATAGGTAGGTGAATTAGCTTATGCAAACTAGATGGACTATAATCGTATTCTAGAATTTGTACAATGTCACTTCTCGCTTCTTTACTTCCGAACTTTTTCCTGAAAGATGTATAATATTGAAATGAGTGTGTTCGTCTCTCTGAAATAATAATAGCAAGGGAAAAGAAACTTGTACTAATGATGACGACGACGATACATGTTTGGTAATGGCTACTCTTGTGCACACGTTGATCGATCCATGCACAAAGGTGGATTATATATTACGGTAAAGATCCATCTTCCCCCTTTCCCCAACTCATATTCCATCTCCGTTGTTGTTGTTGTTATTGGTATCGCAAATGAACTTTTTGAGAAAGAAATCGTACAAGATTTCCTTTCATTATGCTGATCCAAAATTCCAAATCCAGTTCCAGTCCAGTCCTTGATGGTCAGTCATGCGCAAGAAAAAGTTGACTAATTGGATTGCAAAAAAATGTTTTCCTCGAGTCGAGTCGTCCCTTCTAATTTAGTAAATGAACTTCAAGTCGATCTCTCCGGGGCAAGTTGATACATGACTTTGAAGTTGGAACGTGAACGTGAGTGAAGTCGTATATTTTAGGATTTGAAGCTTTTTAAAATTCAATACTGATCTCCTTTTAAGCTATGTATGTACGTATGTAATGGAAAAATATACATGAAAAAATATCTTATTTTCTCTGGACCAGTCATTATGTAAAGTTTATAGGTATAAGTTTCAAGTGTTTTCCAATTTGTATAAATATAATTATTAATCATGAAGAAAAGTACTACTTTTGTGGGTAATCTTCTTCTGTAAAAATGTATAAAAATTAACCTGTCGTGAGTATCAATCGTCTCGTTTAGGTAATACTTAAGATAAAAAACTATCCCTTTTACATATCGTAATGCTGCTCTTCTGCTCGTGTATATAGTAAGTAAATATCAATCGATTTCATATTTACGTGGTGTTCGTTCGTATCGGCAAGCGTTATTTTGTGTTTGATAGTCGTTCATTTTTAGGCATAAGTTAGACGTAATTCGTAATTGCATTTTACATGTAGCTGGAACGCTTTTTCGGATATTGTAGCAGTGAATCTTGTATAACGAATGAAACCGAATGTTAAAAATGAATCGCAATTATACTACATGTACTGTAAAATCACCTGTAAAGTTTAGATATAATGGAGACTATATGATATTTACGTATGATGATCATGATCAATGCTAAATAACACAATAAAATGAATTAATTTATGGAAGGAAAAAAGAACTTCTACCTGAATTCGCTTGCATTTTGCATGAAATAAAACTCGCTTTCTCATCCTCATCGACCTTGGGTTGGATTTGGTAGATTTTAATGAACTGTTCTAGACTTTCATCTCTCAAGTTCAAGTAACCGTGGAAAAAGTACCTAGTAAAATTTTCTGTTGCTTCCTGGAAAAAAGAATCCTATACACATTGACTTTCCACGTGACTGACTGGGGCCTTGAATTTTGACTGACTTTGTAGCATGGTCCTACATTTTACGTCAGGAAATAAAAATTGAAAAGGCCACAAAGAATTGGAATTCAGGTCGAACGATGGACACTCTCTCGGCCCTTATCTCTCAAGCGACAAGTCATATCCATCACAAGACTGAACATGAGCACGGCTACCATCCACATGGGCCCCAACGTATTGAACGAAGCGTTCTGGATGCATGCAAGCATCCAATCTACTTGAAGCCCACGGACGAGCCATGCAGCAACTTCTTTCAGCAACAGGGAGCAATTGATTTCAAATCTTACCTGAGGCTCAAGTAAGTCTGCTAATGAAAATTACTGCTTTAATTATATGGCGGGCTCAAGCCAGGTCGTATAATTATTATTAATTTTAATTAGACTAGACTAGAACCAACCCTCCGTCCATAACCAAACCATACTTTAAGCTTAAAGGTGGAGTGGAGTGTAGGTTTTTTGTTGCCTTTAGACTTCGCTTCATCAAACTCGAAAAAAATGATTACGGTGCACTGCACTGGCTTGCTTGGCTCAAAACAATTTTCCATGCTCGAGGCGTCTTTTTCATCCTGTGAATTCAGAGCACATAATATAATAAAGCAACAACACACGACGCAGGCAGGTAGTCATTTAAAGAGAAGACAGAGACATAAATAATGAATTTCAAAAGCTCATCTCATAATTCTTCCGGATTCACATTGAAAATTCACACAGGGCGAATTAGAATAACAGCTTGAACAACTTGTTTAATTCTCCTCAAATCCTTAAATCTTTTACCTTTCGAAATCTGTCAAATCCAAAGAACCACAGCCGAGCCAGCCACTTCGTAGCTGGAAGGGAATCATGCTAATTTCAGGGGAAATTGTATTCTATCGAGCTGTGCAATCGCATCACTTCGTGGCATGGACATGATTGTGATTATTATGATTGCTTTAAACGGGGAAGTGTGTCTACTATTTCACTGTTTACTATTCAATGCGCCACGCTTGTTTTTTCTGAGTTGGCACCGCAAAGTCGTCCTTCGTATTTTTTTCCGTCTTCATCATCATCTTCAGGAGCAATTTTCTTCTGAGATTTTACATATTTCACTGCGTTACGTAATAGTAAAATGTGTACGTGTGTGAGGAGGTTGAGGTTGTAGAAAAAAAATATTTTGTAGCTTTTTAGCCTGTGAGCATTACAACACTTTTTCAACTTTTGTCGTGACGTCGTAATCATAAATTCATGTTGATGTATTTATTTGGATGCTTCTTGAAATATAAAAATTTGAATGCACAACACGTATCCGTTGAGAAGTTTCCACAGACAGACTGTGTGCTCTGTATTAGTTTAGGGCGACTCTACATACAACACAATCTTGTTTCTACCCTGTCACATCAAAAACTCATTAATAATCCTTTGTATACTCATATTCCAACTCTGGATTTTATTCAGGCTAAACGGGCAGCAACAAAAAAAAACGAAAAATGATTTTGCGTTTTCTCAAAAACGAGACTTAATTTTCCATTCTAAAATAGTAACTTCGAATTAGGAAGAACGCTACGCAAGTACGCATATAGAAGTTGAAGGGAAATAAGTGGAAGTCTGCAGGAATTATGTAACTTGCGTAAAATTCTTACGCAGGAAGGAAAATCAACATTTGTAGAACTGCTGGTGTAAGCACATCGAAGGCTTTTAGTTTCATGTCTCGGATCAGACGGATGCCTTTCTGGTTGCCTGCTTTAACGAATGTGAATTAGAAGAGAAAACATTAGCTCTTGCTGAAAGGTGAATGTTTTGTCTGTTTTCATTTTACATTCTTCCCCACACCCCGAAAGACTCCTGGAGAACGAACGCTAATAAATCGCTACTGCTACTACTGCTGTGTGGAAAGTTTGCATAAAAGAACTAATTATTTGAGTGTGGAAGCTCTTAATAAGATTTTCATTACTCGGGAAGAAAGACTTTTGTTTCGCCAGAGCTTATGGAAATGGAAATACAACAACACAGTTTTATGGATCATTGTAGTTTGGAAAATCATAAACTTAGTTAGGCAAAGTGGCAATGCGTGCGTGGCAGTTTACGATCCTCTTTCGAAAATTTTGCCAAGCTCAAAAACTAATAAGCATATTGTATTGTTAAAAATAGAGAGACTACACTACAATTTCGAATAGGGACAATGCAATGTTACGGCAAATGCGCTTCAATCTGTCGATGAGCTGCATTAAAGGGGAAGGGAAAATGGAGGGAGCACATGATTCGTGAAAGCCTTGCTCTTGGTCCATGGTATTATGATGATGATCATCATCATGATCACCACTACCACCATCACCGTGATTATACGGAGAGCTTGAGCCCCATGGTTTTTGTGGTGCCATTCGCTTCCGGCATGCATATTGATTACATTTCACACAGCATAATAATGTGATTTACTACGGAGGCACCGTACCGCACCACCGTCGTCATCATCATCATGAACAACTACCACTGATACTACAATTTCTTCGAAAATGAAACAAGAGGAATACCTAGAAATGCATGATGTATGTAAGTAGGTATGCACTATGCAGTATGCCAGCTTGTTCGTGTTAGATGTTGATCATCTTCAGCGAAAGAATAGTCGATGATGATCGTAGAACTTTATGATCAAAATCGCATTTTGGACTAGAGATTACTCCGGGGCTTATGTCTTCATTTACCCAGAATTGTTTCAGTTTCAGGCTCTATAATGTAATGGCTGTCTCTGTCTAGCTGACACTATAAAATATGCAGCATATTTTCCTTATTTATTTATTTGTTCCGTAAGCAAGTCATAAGGCAGGTAAAAATGCTAATTTTTTTAACAAATTACTCCGTAGCTGTTTTTGATTGATGAATATGGATTTTCGTGCTCAGAATTCATAAATTGTCAGCAGAGTTAAGTAGAGCAGGGATGGATGAAATGAGTTCTGCTCTTGCATTGCTCACACGTGCTTTATGAACTTCATTTAAAATATCCAGTTCATTAATCCCCTCAGAGAAATTCATTTCCGGTTTTAGAAGGCAGGATGGGATAAATACGAAGCGTAGGTTCTGCTCATCACAAAATTGTCGGTCTACTGCCTCGAAGGGAAAAACTTAAGCTCATAGAGGTGGACTGCCTGTATCCACCAGCCACTCATCATTTGAAAACATTCCGTGTTCATGTCACAGAGAACTAAAATGCTAGGAACAATGATTAGTAGTTGAGTAGTTGACAAAGGTTCACATTATGTGGCTTGAATACAGATGATAGCATTTGGGCGCTCAAGACTGTTTTCTTGCGTTAATGTGATTGACTACTTTGAATTTAACAGGAGGGAGGAGCAGCAGGCCGTTATTCGATTTCACGCTGCAACTAAAATCCAAGCGGCTTGGAGGGGATTTTTCATTCGATCGAATATGAAAATCGTTGTAGCAGCCATAGTTAGGATACAGGTTTGACCGATTCACCTTAAGCCTAAATTAAGCAAAAGTAAAAGTTGTATGCTAATATTGTTTTAAATGGATTTAGGCATGGATCAGGGGCTTCTTAGCCAGGAGAAAGTTCAGAGAGAAAATCGCGGTAATTTAATTGCGCAAATTAATTTTAAATCGTTGCCATTTAAAAATTCATTGGAGGATTTGTTTTCAATATAGGCATCCGAAGCTCAAGTACGTCGTGACCTGATGAATAAAGCAGCAACGAAGGTAATCAGTTTTCATATCATCATTTATTTTGCCATGCATGCACATTAAAAATTAATTAATTTTATACTGATTTGAAACATTTGGGCTTTTATCAGTCGAGTCGACCTCCATTTCTCGAAAAATCTTGTTCGAACTTTCTCATTTTGATAATTTGAGCAGCGTGTAATTGCTATTAAGCAATATCCTTATTTCTAGATACAAGCTTGGTGGAGGGGCATCCTATCTCGCAAGAACAAGTTTGACTTCAAGCGCTACAAAGACATCAAGGAGAAGAATGAAGCGTTGCGACGATCAATCGAGGTATGCTTTACCGTGAAAAATTAATAACAGAGAAAACGTGAAGGTAGGCATTAGGCAACAAATTATATTGACACAGCAGAAACTGCGACATTCCAAAATGTGTGTCACCCTCTCCCCCTCGACATTTTCGTAGCTAGACTAAAAATGAAAGTCGATTACAACATCCTCTCCGTCACATCTTCACCTCATTATTTTTGAATGTAAGCGTAGGTAGTATTGGAGCGGAGGTCGAAAAACGTGATAGTTTCGAAACAGGGAAAAGTAAGACATTTTTTCTCGGTGAAAGCAAAAAATGGATGTATGTATTGTGTATCGCGTGTCTAGGGAATTCGCAATCCCTTTTGGAATTTTAAAATTGAGCTGTTATTTGTTCACGTCTGGAAATGCGATAATGATAGTGATTTTTTGATGGTGTTAATGTTAATAATAGAGTATAGAAACTTATGTATCTTGTCTAGGGAATTTGAGAGTTCCGCCTTTTTTTCCTATAATTTATAATGATCGAATTCACTCATCTGTAAGCTATACATATTATTTGTGCATCATCATTCCGTAAAAAGGACCAACCATATAGACACATTCTAGCGTTTGATATTGTTATTAGTATTCGTGTAAGCCATTTCTAGGATTTTTCTCCCCTACGATTTCTCTGGGGAGAAGGGAGAGTGGCATCTCTTCGCTATCATCGCACTGAACCATTCGATGGTCTATTGTTGGAATTCAAAATAAGACAGATGCCTTTTTATATGTATTTTTTCTGTTTTCGTCAGCGAATAAATGAGCTGGAGCAAGCCCTACTAAAATCCCTGGATCCTCGGGAAAGTTGCGAGAGTTCAGACTGTATCTCGTTAACGCGAAGCAGTTTACAATCTCAATACGAAGATTCATCTTCCGGGCAAGAGTGCGATCAGAATGTTTCGCAGGTGATTTCGCTGAGCAACCTGAGTCCAAGTTTGGAACAGTTTATTATTAATAAGTTGCCGGAAGTTGTCGATGAAATGTCTGAAACACGAATTGCTGAACTGTACGCCTATTTGGCAAGCCTCGAGACAGAAATGAAGACTGAGAAAGAGTTAGAGAAACTTGTGAAGAAAGTTGGAGGCATTCAGAATTTGAATCTTGATGATGTGACAAAACTTGAGGAGAGCAGGAAGAATCAGAAGGATCGCGCAAATGTCATTCTCAGCATTGCTAAATTAGGTTTGATGGGGAATCGTACGCTGAAGAGGGAAATCCTGCTTCGTGGAAAGGACTCCGTTGACGACCTCTTTCCTACGATGCCTAACAGGGAGGATGTTGTACAGCCTGATCAGCGGAAAGGTAAGGAGGATGAAATTAAAACATGAATAAATAAAATTAGCAAGAAGCACGCCCAACATGACGCATGTACAAAAGTTAGTCCAGCAATGTTTACGGGGAGAGAGAACCATAACAAAGTTTATGCCAAAAGAATCACACAAAAAGGAGAAAGTTGAACACTTCAGATCGTAACAGTAAACTAGATAATACGATGATAGTCATGATGGCACAACTACAACACAAGGCGTTTAAAGGCAGATAATTTTTTTCTCTTCCGTGTTTCTGTCGTTTTGCTTTTGATCTACTTTTCTTCCTTTCCCACCACACCACCTACACAATTTATTCTTCTTTATTGTTATAAATAGAAGAGAATGAAAATGACTACCTACATATTGTGCGGCTTGCTGGTGAAAGTAAAAACACTGACAAAACTTTCCTTTCATCTCTTCTGCTTCAACAAAATGTATAGCTTTTTGAACTTGTTACTTTCATCTTCAACATCATCATCCCTTTCCATTCATTCGCATAGCATAGGGATAATGGTAATATGCGTACTTGTGCTACGAACAATAACCACTCACAGTCAGCGACTCTCTAGTTCTGTTTTAGGAAAAGACTTTGACTTCATATGTTTCTGACATTAATGACAACAATTCAGAATTCAGCAATTATACCTCTCATCTCATCGGTGGTAGAATGGACACATGAATAGAACTCAGAACAATACCACTTCACATAGTTTATGTAGAGCTACGCCCAGCTTTTACGTATTTAGATCAGGCGAAGAGATTTTTTCTTCGTATTTAGGTCGAACGTATTTGCAATTCAGAGACAGTAATAATGATTCTTTGTCAATAACTTTATAATTTTTTGTCCCTTACATGTACCCACACTTTAGTTATTGACTATGCTCAAATACTTCTGGCCTTTGTATTTTCTTTTGATAACTTTTTCAACTTAGTTTTAATATTTAGGTCGAACGTATTTGCAATTCAGAGACAGTAATAATGATTCTTTGACAATAATTTTATCATTTTTTGTCCCTTACATGTACGTACCCACACTTTAGTTATTGACTATGCTCAAATATGTCTGGTCTTTGTATTTTCTTTTGATAACTTTTTCAACTTAGTTTTATTGTCGATATTTGCAGTGGAAGCTTTGAAAGATGCCATTCGCATGTTCCGACAGCAGTCTCAAGATGTCCATGAGAGGGAGCTTCAGAGAATGCATGTTCTACTGAGGACACAAGCCTGTCCTGGCGTCTTTTCGGACATTTACACCACGTAAGTTTCTCCATATCTAGGTTAGTCTTTTCCCATGAAAGGGTATATTACATTGGCAAAAAGTTTTTGTTATTCGATATGTATATTTCTGATAAATAAGTAATCATTGAGACACTCCTACTGTTCAAGGGTGGATGTATGCCATGCCATAAGACCAAAGATTTTCCCAGGGTATTTCAACCCAGACTTTTTCCTTTTTTTATTCATTGGCATTTGCTAAAAATTACTTTTTTTCCCTTTGAAGTGGTTGGTCAGGCCTTTTATAAAAGAGCAAGTCCCTTTGGTCTTGGTCCTTGTACTTTTAGAAAATTGCTTAGAAGTATATATGTTTCACCGAAACTGTCCAGATGAGACTGTTAAAAATGTAGGAGAGGGAAGAAAATAACATTTCAAAGAATTTCGCCTAAAGGTCAAGCTGCTTAGATGATCATGAAAGTTATACTGTTTCCTTTGAAAGTGGAACTCATACTTTGATACTGATATGATCAAGCTCTAGTTTGCTCTTTCTCTCTCAGGGTCATATTAGTCATCATGATTCCTGATCCTGATG
>JAHZNI010001222.1:0-11495 GCA_027744415.1 Seira ritae
CTCCCAGCGCAGCAATGCTCTAGTTGGAGATGGGCTCACAAGGAGGAAGCACAACTTTCACCTCCTTTCCAAAACACTCACTTCTGTATTTTATGTATGTACATGCCTACCTAGCCTCAGCCTCCGATGGAAAAAGTTTGCGTTGGACTACGAGTACGACTATGCCTCCGTTCTCCCAGTTCCCTCTCAGTTTGAAGCAATAGCTCGAGCGGCTCAGACAAGGATCTAAGCTTTCTCTTTCTTGCTCTTGTATTCTTGGCTTGTTTGAAGCAACGTGAAAATAAAATACACGCGATAAAAAAAATACAAAGTACACGATCTCTTTTCGAGTATTTGATCTTGATCATCTTCAGAAAATTTTTGAAGAAAGCATTTACTTTTGCTTTGGTGATCTACATAAAATGACTGACTCTCCAGTCCCCAGACTGCACAGTTTGAAATCAGTTTAAAATTCCGTGGAATGCTGTGAGATAGTTGCGTGACATCAAAGGCTTATTAATCAAGTTGAGGAGGAGAAAGTCAAACGGTTTTCCCCAGAATTACAGCGGAGAGGCATATATACTGCACACTGGAAGCCGGTAAGTCTTAAAATTTGCTATAGCTTTTCAGAATAGTCATCATAATTAAGTGAGGAGGAAACAGGGAAAGGTAAATAAGTGCCTAACTAATAAAGTGACTAAAAATGTTTTATTCAGTCATATTTAAAAAAAATTGGCTAGTAAAGTATACAGCTTTAAGCTTAACTTGAATTTGTTTGTCTTAAGAAGATCATCATAAATCTTCATATTCCCAATCTCCCAACTCAACTCATCCAAAACTTTTCCTCTTCTTGTTTTGTCAATTTTGAAGTGGAAAAATGAGCAAATCACTCTTCCTCTTGAAATGGAGTGATGGACATGTAAAGCTTAAGAAAAGACATCAATCTACATTTTACACACTACTCTTAATTCAATACAAGAAACTCGTTCGAAAAAAAACTTAACCAGGACTAGGACCAGAACCAGAAAAGCCAGAGGGATAAAAAAAGGAAGAAATACATTCCTAGTTTCGTTTGCTTTCTTTTGCCATGGTCGAATCCGGATTAAACAAACTTTCTTTTTTTGCTACACAGCTACAGCTACAGCTCCTCCAAGCTACACAGAACAAATTTTTATGTTGATTGATGTCCCTTCAGTTTCAAAGCTTACTTAACTAAGTACATAGTCCGCTTCTACTTCTCCATATTGCAAAACATGTATGGTTCCGTGTTGGAAAGCAATATTGAGAAAAAAAACAAATTATGGTTGAGTTGAAAAAATATGTGGAGAAAGTTGCATAAAATTTTATTTTTTACAATGAAACCCGAAATATTTTCTTTATTTTTTTAAGCAAAGGGCAAATGCCAATGTATGCAAGTACATCTGCAATCTGCATGCTGCCTCTCTTGGCAAATCTTGAAAAATATTGCATTCGTTCGTATTTTTTTCAACAAGGTGCTTCAAGTAAAGAAACAGGTGCTTGCAATTGCAAGAGACACTTGACATTTCACTTTACCCCAATATGGTCCGCTTTCTTTTTCCCAGTGAAATGAGATGTATTCAAGCATTTCTTACTTCCCTTCTGACATTTTTGCGAGGAAAGTCAAGCCAAGTATAGCTTGCAAACTGCAAACCATCATGGCATAGGAAAAAGTATATCACGGGTTCTCCCGATTTTATTTTCATTTTTTCCCCTTGAAATATTATTATTAAAAGAGAAACATCCTCCCCAAAACTGTCGAAATGTCTCGTTGACTTTCTCCAGTCGTCCGAGTATAAAAAAATAAACTGGGACTTTTCATTCACCCAGCCAAGTTTTTTTCCCCGTGAAAGTAAAGTAGAGTAGACTTTGCCAAGCTTTGCGCTTTCGAAGAAGGGGCTGAAATTTGAATTTCTGCAAACATTTTATATTTTCGGCCGAGCTTTATGGACTTTAATGACACATTGAATTGTTCATACATAGGTATTCTAAATCTGGATTTTTTTCTGCATGGCTTTCGACATCGACTTTCCCCTTGAAATCTGTGATCGATGAGTTTCTGCTTTCTCTGATTAATCCGCATCTGTTCACCCACTCTCTCTAACTTGATGGATTAGTATCTCGGAATATTCATAATGTCTCGTTGACTTTCTCCAGTCGTCCGAGTATAAAAAAAAAACTGGGACTTTTCATTCAGCCAGCCAAGTTTTTTCCCCGTGAAAGTAAAGTAGAGTAGACTTTGGCAAGCTTTGCGCTTTCGAGGAAGGGGATTTGAAAGTTGAGTTTTTGCAAACATTTTATATTTTTGGCCGAGCTTTATGGACTTTAATGACACATTGAATTGTTCATACATTGGTATTCTAAATCTGGATTTTTTTTTCTGCATGGCTTTCGACTTCGACTTTCCCCTTGAAATCTGTGATCGATGAGTTTCTGCTTTCTCTGATTAATCCGCATCTGTTCACTCACTCTCTCTAACTTGATGGATTAGTATCTCCGAATATTCATAACTGTGCGAGGAGCGAGCGAGCGAGCATCAATCATCACTATCAAAGTACTACATACATTCCTTTTGCCACAAGACAATCTGTGTTTCATACTCATACTCACGAAAGATAAGATAAGGCTCCTCACTAAAAAAGGAATGCAATGCAAAGGGCTAGCCAAGCTAGGGCTAGGCCAGGTTCGGATTCTCGGAAGTCAAGACATATCTCATCTTCCCTTTTACTTTCTTGAGAATAACTTGTCTTGTCTCAGATATTTTTCCGGAAGCTTTCTCCTCCGTGAAACACTTGAGCGAACTTACACTCTTCTGGCATAGTGTCTCGTCTCGTCTTACGTGTCACTACAAATTAAGAGAATCTTTCGCCTGGAAAAGCGGTGAAAGTGGAGGAGTTGAATAGAGAGTATCATACATACCTACATATAATATGCAAAGGAGAACTTTCTTCACAATCCTGTCATATTTATTGTACATGAAGGGAAGTCAAGGCATCCATGCAATGCCAGAATGCCACACGTTTTTTCTTCCCGCTCACCACGTACTCCCAATTCATAATGTTCCTGTTATGTTGTCAGGCAGATGTGGAGATGGAAAAGTTATGAGAATACAATGGGAAAAAAGAAACCGTTAAAAAATTTAAAGATGGATGGATGAATGCACGGGAATAAGAAAAAAAAATGCATTGCACCAAAAGCATTTTCGTTTCTCTAGTCCTCAAGTCTGTTTTAGGTACTCCGTTTTTTGGGAGAAAAGTGAAAAGTATGTTTTTGCACTGCTGCCGTTCAAGTTGATGGTTAATCTGGCAGAAATGGAAGGAAGAAGAGGAAAAAGAAAGCCTTTGCAAATGTCTACACAAGAAGGACTTTTTTGCAAGAGTTTTTGCACTGCTGCCGTTCAAGTTGATGGTTAATCTGGCAGAAATGGAAGGAAGAAGAGGAAAAAGAAAGCCTTTGCAAATGTCTACACAAGAAGGACTTTTTTTGCAAGTTCTTTTTTTTCTCCTCTCGTCCAACCGTTCATTTACTTTCACTCTATTCCTTTGAGATCCCATAGGCAAGTGCTGTGTTGTTGTCTAGCAAGTGAAATAATGTTGGATGAGTGGTTTGGTTGTAGTTGTAGTGCAAGGCTGGCTTGGCTAGCTGATGACGATGATGACGACGACGACGAGGAGGAGGTTGCCTGATGTGATGTGATGATGATGAAGATGAAGTTACGCTCCTCTTGCATTATGGATTGCGTGCAGTCGTAAACTTTGCGTTTTCTTGTGGACCTGCTACACAGAAGAAAAAAATTTCGTTCATCTATCCATCCTATCCATCCCTCCATCGTTTCATATATTTTTCACTAGCACGCTCACTATTATTGCACTTTTAATGGCATCGCATCGCATCTCTCCTGGAGAGAAAGAGAGAGGTTGCAATGTTAATGTGTTTAGATGAGAGAGAGGAGGACGAGGCGAGGTGTGAACAAATGGTACGCGCTTGATTGCTCATGATGGCATGATATGATGCTAGAATGATTTCATTTTCAAGTCGATGTGATCTAACTAAATGAAAGGTACTTGCTAGGTCAGGTGTACAGGTTGCACTCTATAAAATGTATTATGGTGAAGGTGCACCTAGTTTTAGTTTTAAAGAAAGCCGGCCATATTTCATATTTGGTGAAAGCCAATGACTGGGCTTTCTCCAGATTTCCTTTGTTTGCATACATATATGTATATATACTTTTCCGAAGTAAAAAGTACATTTTTTTCTCAAGACATTACTTTCACTTTACTTTCTCCATTACTTTCACTCTCTTTCTATTCATTTTTCAACAGTTCCGGCTGAAAAAAGAGCCCCGAAAAGAAATGTATGGTTTAGGTAGACACTCATGCAATATATGCAATTTTCTTACTCAGCTTGGCTCTGGCTGGTCTGGTCTTGGTCTTAGACTGAATGGGGAATGGAATCAATGTGGATGGATGAGGATGATAAATGTAGCCAAAAACGATTCCATTTTGGACACTCATTCTTTCTCCCGAATGTACCTAGTACCTGCTCAGCTACCTAGTACTTTTTATTTCTTCAGAATGGGATCAATGTGGATGGATGAGGATGATAAATGTAGCCAAAAACGATTCCATTTTGGACACTCATTCTTTCTCCCGAATGTACCTAGTACCTGCTCAGCTACCTAGTACTTTTTATTTCTTCCCCCTCCGCTTTCTTTTTCTCTCTACAATACATATGTACGTCTTATATGCTTCCTCACAATCAGAGTAATCAGTGGAAAAGGTTTTTTTTCTCTTCTCCAGCCAAGCTAAAGAAGCTTTAGTAATGGTTGCAGCATTACATGCATCCATTTTACACAAGCACAGGGATTCAAAAAAAAAGACTCACGACAGGCTCGAGAGCTCGAATTCGGGTTGACTACACTGCAGAGATTTTTATGGTCGACTCAAAAAGAAAGATGTGCTCAATCTCAATGGGAAGGAGAAAGACATGAGGTGCTTTTAAAAAAATATATACCAGCAAAAAAATTACTCCGCTGCTGAAGTTTTTACAAAACAAGAATCTTCATGTCTTTTAAAATCTTTAGAATCTGTAGAAAGCATAACAATTTCAGCCATGCCATATGTATGGATCAATGTTCGTATTTATATTCGTATTCGTCGCGTTTTTCCCGTTTCAGTTTGTTCTATTGAGTTCATTAATACCTGCTTGTTTTGCAAAAAAATATATATTATACGACATTCGAGTTTCGTTTCGGCGTTCATTGAAATGAATTCTGTTGAATTGAATAGCTGCTTTCTCCTGTTCCACCAATTGAAGTCATTAGGTTTTTTAATATAAATACGCTCCCAGCTTTCCCTCTTTGGGTACCCTAATGGGAAAATGAAAACCTGCTTTTTTTCAGTGACACAGTAAAAAAAAGTTTAAGCAAGCAAACGTCTGAACAGAGTTGATTTCCTGCGGAATAAAAGGAGTCCATGAGTGCATTAATGATAATATTTCAGCAGAAGTTATTCTGAATCGTGATTTTTTTGCAAACAGAAATTCGCGTAGGCGCGTAAATACACACTAACTTTGTTCTGCTTGTTTCAAACTAAATAAATAGACAACAGAAAAGGTCATCGCGTTATCATCAGCTTCGGCTTCCTCGAAGAAGAAAAACCCACATGCGGCAACTTCGTGAGAATCGGAATTGATTAAATGGACAACAATACGGAAGACAGACAAACTGAAATGAAAAATTCATATAATATTTAAATAGAACACATTGAATGGGATTCATTATTCCGTCCAATTTTATTCAGCTAAAAATTTACAAAAATAATGCGCGATTGTCATGACAACATGTTTGCTTAAATTGAGCTTCATATTATATTTTTCCAAATATGCATTTATTGCCATTTTTTGTATGTAAATTTTCAGTTGTCAACGTACCTTTGTCACTAAATTTTGAATAACTTTGTCACTATTCGTCGGTTTGGGCTGAAATTCAATAAGCCCGACCTCTATGCGTACCAAATTTCAGCTCAATATCTTATTCCTATCGAGCTAAAACGTGTTCAGCGACAGACGGACAGCATCGACAAAAACATGAGAATCAATTCTGATTCTAAAAATGATTGCGCAAATAACATATTTATAACCCTAAAGCATACACGGCCGGAAATTCACTACTATTATTATCTATCAGAAGAGTAGACAATAAATTGGATAAAACGGTGCCAAAACAAAAGCTCAGTCAAAATCCCTTTCCGATCTAGCAAAAAAATATACTATAATTACATCGTTTTTCGCTCAAATCCTTTTCGTGTAGGTAGTAGGCAGGATATTTTTTTTCTTGTCAAACCAAACCAATGAAGAAAAACATGGCTACACTACACTACACATCCATTTCAAAATAGTAACATGACTGACTGACGATGACGATGAGTTGAGCGATACAAAAAAGATACTTGTTCTCTTTCTCTTTTCTGAAGAATCCATTTCTCCCCAAATCCGGTTGATGTTAATGGTCTGCGGAGAGAAGAAAAAGGTGAAGTTGAATGGATCTTAATGTGTATCGCTTCGCATCTTCCCCAAAAACACATTAGAAGTATGAAAGGGACTTGGCATTTTTAGAATCGGAATTGATTCTCATCTTTTTGCCGAAGCTGTCTGTCTGTCGTCTGAACTGGATATCTCTTGATAGAAATAAGATATTGAGCTGAAATTTGCTGCACGTAGATTTTATGACTGACTGACGATGACGATGAGTTGAGCGATACAAAAAAGATACTTGTTCTCTTTCTCTTTTCTGAAGAATCCATTTTCCAACAAATCCGGTTGATGTTAATGGTCTGCGGAGAGAAGAAAAAGGTGAAGTTGAATAGATCTTAATGTGTATCGCATCGCATCTTCCCCAAAAACACATTAGAAGTATGAAAGGGACTTGGCATTTGTAGAACCAGAAATGATTCTCATGCTTTCTGACTAAGCAGTCCGTCCCTCCGTCTGTCTGTCGTCTGAACAGGATATCTCTGAATTGAAACAAGATATTGAGCTGAAATTTGCTGCACGTAGATTTTGGGCGGTTCGGACGACGCCAATTGAAATTCAGTCCAAACCGGTACGTAGGCAACTAAAAATTTAAGCATAAAAATGACATTTTGTTATGGAAGAATATGATTTGAAGCTAAATTTAAGCACACATGTTGCTATGACAACCAAAAAAGATTTGCCAAAATTTTCAGCCGACTAAAAAACTAAACAGCCGGAATTATGGACTTCCCAATAAATTTGTTTTATTATATGAATTTTCCATTTCAATTTGCGAGTCTGTCTTTCGGATTGTTGTCCCATAAATCAATTTTGATTCTCACAAATTTGCAACCGTTGATATTTTTCTTTGCCTTTGACGTGAGACGCATGGTCCATGGTCCTTGTGTTGTGTTATGATGACTGAATTGGGTTTTCAACTATTATGGGCTGGACAAGGGATAAGTCGGATAGCAAAGAAAATGACAAAGTTGACAAAAAAGCATCAGGAAGAAAATGACGGGTTGGATGAGCTTATATAGAGTTGGTTCTGGAAGGAAAAGAGAGGAATTTCGTTCCAAAGGGAGATGAGATAGGTACTCGAGGATGGATGGTTTGGCCTACATTCCATATTCCTTCGAGGATGAAGGGAAAAATGCCTAGAGCAAGTGAGGTTTTACAAGGCTCGTGGATTTCTCTCTCTCTTTCTCTCATCATAATCATTTTTTTGAGTTGGAGCTGCGTTCTTTTCTGTACGTTGCTCCCTCAAACAAACATCCAGCATCCGGGAGTAGGCTCCTTAGATGGAATAAGATGAGATCTGCGATGAATGCCAACTCGGAATAATTTTGTGGATTGCAAAATAAGTAGATAGAAAGTGCACTTTTACCAGGAGAAAACATATTTAGCCGCTTACAAAGAGAAAGTATGTAATGAAGTTAGGAGCTTTCAATCGATAAAGTTTGTAGAGAAGTCATTAATTTTAATTCTTCCAAGAAACTCAAGAAAGTAGGGGAAATCAAAGGTGAGCCGATGCAATGCTCTTCTACAAAAATAAAACCTACTGCGGCAACTTCGTGAGAATCAGCATTGATTGAAGTTGGAAAAAAAACATGATGAGGAAAATGAGAAATATCTGATCTGCCAGAGTCTGCACCAAAATGGCAAAATTCTGATTATCACTATGAAAATTATTCATCAACGAAACCACAGAAATATTTATGCTATTTACAAAATATTTATGAAAAGAAAATGAGTCGCTGGGACGGGCAAGCCGAGAAAACTCTCTCTCCGTCCCCATTGCTTTGTAGGATTGGACCGAAATTCAACAGAAATCGTTTTCATTAGTCATAGATCATGTGTACCAAATTTCAACTAATTATTATACTCTAGTAAAGGGTAAATGTGGTTACTTCGACTAGGGATGCCACTGTTTAGAAAATGATCGTGTACACAAACATAAACGGCCCGTTTATAAACAGAATTAACAGAACTTAAACATATGTAAACAGAAAAACATCCGTTTATCAACGGAAATCCCCCTGTTTAAAGACACGCATAATAGGTATGTTTTTAGTGCGATAAAAACGAGGAGACTTTGTATTGCCTGAGCTTTCGTTTGTCATAACGCGCTCATTTTGCTTGTTTATACACATGTTTATAAACACATAAACGGCCCATTTTGTAAGCAAACATAAACAGCTCATGTTTATCTCTTTATAAACGGAACTAGGGCCCGTTTATATAAACACGTGTACACATCCCCAACTTCGACAGACAGACGGACACTGAAGGAAAAGCCAATTACATAGTCCTCATTCATCATCGATGTTGATTCCCAAAGTTACAAACTGCCTGACAGATCCCATTTTTAATCTTGCAAAACAAAATATAATCACAATCACAAAAGCTCGTTTGATTTCTACTATCCTCCAAATCTTGGATATTTTTTGGCAGCAGCTACAAAAAAGAGAATACAAAGTGAAATTACATACTGTCTATGCACTTGCGGTTACATTTTTACAATCATATCGACCTGTTTAGGGCCTACGTATTACTTATATACCAACTACGCTTAGGTATTGCTATGCTATTATTGTTTTTATGTTTATGTGTATTTCCAATGCAATAAAATCGTCGCAGATGTTAGGAAAACGTGATTTATTTTCGTTTCTTCTCCTCGAAACAATATAGCATCAGCATCGTTTTTATTTTGGCGAAGTCACGCTGTGAAAAACGGGTTTTGTTTTTGTCACAAACATGCATGAACACACATATTACGCGATATAATGCATTTGTGTTGTATTGATCTCCTTAAAAATTGCGATATCGGGTGTCTTTTTACATTCTCCAGTTTCCTTCCTTCCACCCTCAGAACGTTTTGGAGCAAACGTATCAGCTTACAAATACTTCAGGTGGATACTTACTTCTATAACCCGGATAAATATGCATTTATAAAGAGAAAGTTTCGAAAAAGCAGCCAGGTAACTTTAAAAAACTGGAATGTATTTTTAAGAAATTATTTTTTGGAGATAGCCCAGCCCGTCTAATTTATACCACGCCAAAATGTAAGTTTGAATATTGTAAAATATCGTAATTGTTCCCAGTTCCCTTCGATATTTAACTACGACAATTTACTTTAAAATGCCGGTGATCAATCTCAGTTAATTTTAAAGGTTCCAAATGATGCCGATGAAAACTCGTAAAATGCCAACTTTTGTAGTTTTCTCTCGTTATTTATTAACACAAAACTATCAAGGCAGATCACAAATTACTCAACAATATTAATTATATCTACTTTCTATCAATTTCTAATCAAAACAATTCTCAAACAAAAATTCTATCCACAGAGACGTCCATGCGTTACGCTAGTCTCTAGCCAACAACTGAATCACGACTCTCTCACCAACGTATATTTTTCGTCGCTGAGTCACACAAAGAAAAAATAAAGTCCAAACCTGTACGAACAAAGTCATAATGCTCATACAACCTCATGCATACACTCAAAAAAAGGCTCATACACAAGTTACGCCACACACTAATGCATGCTCCAAAGGCCTCATAGTTATCTAATTTTTTACCCATTAAAACGTTCATATGATGCATGCTCCAAAGGCCTTATAGTTATCTAATTTTTTACCCATTAAAACGTTCATATGATTTTTTTCTGTTAATTCTAAATTGATCTACGGAATTTTTCCTACAATTTGGTACCACTTTATATACGAAAACACATTGCATACCCTTAAAATAATAAATTGAAGTTGACAACTTTTGCAATTTTTGATTCGTTATACCTACTTGAAGACTGCTATTCCCTATCGCAAGCACAAACGCTCGCTCAGAAAAGAAAAGAGCAAAGGAAAGAACGTTCGTTTGACTTACCGCTATCACTCCAGTGTAGCTTACTATTTCCTAATTGGCTATTGCATTAAGTACCTAATTACCTAACTATCTTCACACCCTAAGAAGAAAATTCATGCAAACCACGTTGCAAATAAAACTAACTAATTTCAATCGGAGAAGGTGGTGTTGTCATCTCCATCTTTTTCATCACGCTCCGTAGTGTCTTCCTCCTCTAAAATATCTCCAACAATACCAGTCAATACATATCATGGCATGCCGAATGACCGCAACGTACAACGCACATACATAAAATATCCCGCTTGTTCTACTAATACGAGTTCATAGATTCTTCATAAATTTTAGCTTTTCTTAATGGGATGTGCAAAGTGATTGTACTACTCTCTTGGTTCTGACTCTGATTTGTAGTCATTCATTTTAGGATGAGTTTACCAGAGAAAATGCCTTTAAAAAATTTAAATGTCAAAACGAAAGATTATTGACTTTCTAGGGCAAAAGAAGATGATTTCGATGGGATGAAGATGAAAACTCAATCAATGCAATCTCCTCTTCATGAGGGGATGGTGACGCTGGAATCACACACTGGATGTCGGAGCACAGGCAAGCGATGAAAAAAATATAAAAAGAATATAATACAGGAAATACGTTTGATGTGGAATGCTTCAGCTCTAACTTGTTTGTTTCATTAGAGAAGATAGATCCTTTCAATTAATCTTCTTAATAATTAGTGAGCTTTTGACTCGTCATAGTCAGAGCCCCATTCAGTGGAAAAAAATTGAGTAAAATAAATGGAACGAGGAACGCATTGTAGGAAAATTAGAAGACTTCCATTGGCTTTCATTGAAATGTCTTTGAAATTAATTAAAGTAGCTAAGACATTACAAAGTAGCCATGAAGGCACGGCATCATCACAAATGATATAGGTAAAACAAACATAGTTTCATTTATGAAACATTCCAAATTAGAGAGCTCTCTTCAGCTCTGACTGAATTCTCGGAAGGAGATGGAGTCATTACTATCACCCTCTGGACTGAAAGGAAGTAGAAGAATAGAAAACTGTTGTGGACGATTGCGATGGAGGCGAGTTGAATTAATCAGCATCATCATATTATGGTGATTGCGAT
>JAHZNI010001223.1:0-10174 GCA_027744415.1 Seira ritae
TACTTTTATTTTGCCCCTTTAAAACGATAGTTTTTAGTCGTTAAAGGAAACCCACGTCCCATTTTAAATGACCACGTAAATGAATACTCTCCTATTGGAGTGTCAGGGCTCTGGGCTCAAGATAATATTACTTGACCACAAAAAGCAATAAAAAGAAAGTACTGATGGACTCGTCGAACCAAATGGGAAGAAGAATGCACGTAAGCCGGATTTAATTGGATATTTTGAAGCACTTCAATCCAAAACAGTTAAAGCAATATCAATTTTGATGTGATTTCATAGGCATGCTTAGTATTTCAAACGGCACTTGGTCTCGGTACTAGAATTTGCCTTGTACCAACGTAACCAAATAGCGCCGTCACATTCCCCAAAGGTTGTTGAAAACTCCTTCACGAAAATGACTTAATGATGAGACAACTAGGATGTGCGTGCAACAGCAGAATGAACTTGGGAAAATATTGCAGTCTGTAATTTGAAAACTACGTCTGAGTCTGGTGCTATACGGAATCTGTAGCTTTTTTGGAAACAGGGGGCTTTTATTTGAAGTGAAAAATTAATGAATGCACTACCTACTTGAATGCACAATCAAAAAATTGGAAAATCCTGGTATGAGAACAAGAAAAATGCATACGAATACGAATCCAATTAGCAATTGTTTAAAAGAAAATCTGCGTTATCACAACAGTTTATTTCTTAAATGAAACTCCTGAAAGGTGCTTGAACTATAAAATATATTATCTACTACTATAAGGAAATGCTTCCAAAATTCATGACAAAAATCCTTTTCCGGTCCGAATTATGTATTGATAATCTTTTTTCCTTTTACCTATTTAACTCACTATCAGTGGGAGTGAGCTCGCGAAAACGCTAATGACATTTAAACCAGGTATTTAAAAGAAAAAATTCGGATGGCAAATGGCAATGTTATCACAAGGTTGTCTCCATCTTCCACCACCATTATATGATAATGATATACCACAAGAATGGCGACCATTTATTAAAACTGAAAACCCATTTTGAATTCTAGTATAATTCACCATCAACTATACTGACAGACTGAAATGATCATTATATTATAGCAGAGGTATTGCATCAAGTAATAAAGTAATTGTCACTGTCACCACCACAGGTGTTGTTGACTTTGGGCTATTATTTGAGCTCTGATGAAAATGAAATGAGCAATCACATTCATCATATTTGATGAATATGCCTGAATACTGTGAATGTTCCATGCATTATATTCAAAATGACTTGCAAAAACTTTTAAACTCACACCATTTGAAATAGAGGGGGAAATTAGATTTTTTTATCCATATATTTTGAAGCAATTCTCACGAAGCAGTACGTAGAGTGATAATGTGTTTTTTACTGGATGGGTTCATCTCATTTTTGTTAACATCAATGACTATAATAGCTTAGCTTGGAGAATACAATCGAACATTTTTATTTTTCATCTTGCTCAATGTTCACTTAAGACCATTGAGATTTACGTTGCTAAATATTATATTAATACCTCTATGGTCCAAATGCAATGCAGGGTGAGTTTAATTAAATGCAGAGAAGGTGATAGACAGAGAATGCATAATATATTAGCTGACTTCGACTGATTTATTCAAAACTTTATGTTTCTTAGAGTTTCGGTCTCGGTGTCTAAAACTACATGTGCAGTTTACATTATGCAAACGCATCCAGGTTCCTTTTTAAAAACTTGTATGCGAGAGGTAATTATGAATTTGTATATTTCATATTGCTCGACGCATTGACTATTTACTCACTATATTCTAACACACCGATGCATGATTTATCTGCTCAATAATTTTTTATTCATATTATTGAGCAATGATAGAACCGCACTATTCGATACTCGTACAACACTCAAGTTTCGCAATAATTCTTTAAAAAAGAAAAGAAAAACTTGCAAACTCAAACGAACAGAAAAAGTGGTAACGCTGGAAGTGAAAGATAAAAAGGCAGAAACTAAAAAACAACAAGACCTTGAATATCGCTGAAGGTATGTTTGGTAATCTTCAACTGTTGAATCTGATGATTGATGAGTTGTTCCTTCTGGAGCTTTTGTTGCTGTTGTCTAATCTGGCTCGGTGATGGCACGGTGAGGCGATACATTGTGGCGATTCTACAATTTTGCTTGCTTTACATCCACCAAGTGAACAGCGAACAATAATTACTTCTAAAGATTCATAGTCACTTGCTATTGCCAATTATTGACCGGAGAAATTCACAAAGTCATGTCCACTTTTATGACAAATCAACTTTAATTAACTTAAATTTTCGTAAGTAAATCCATTTTGCATCACCAAAATCATCATCATCATCGTCACCAACCACTATTCAATTCAATCGAATTAAACTGAATTCACCGCAAAAATAATAATTACTTCGTTCGTAATTCTCGAGCGAGCAAAGCAAACGTCAGTCAACTAAGCTTGAGAAAGAATGACTTGTGAATATTTACCGGAGGGCTCTCCTTGCCATGAAAAAAGTTCTCGTCATGCAGTTTCTTTTGCGTTTTTATGACTTGACTTGCTATTTATAATTTGAAACAGATTGCTTAGAGGCACGTCGCTGCACGACTATACTATCTATCTACATACTTCGAGCGACTGTGACACTGTTCATTTTTTAGTCTTATCATCACAATCATCACGTCTCATTTTTCTCCTACTCTGATAATAAAAAAGGAAACTTTTTAATGCGAAACTAGTCAATTGTTTCCCAAGAATAATGCAGAGTAGATTGTAGATGCTAATCTTATTTAGCGCTTGTCACACGAAAATTATTTCGAACCCGTTTCAGTTCCTCTGAACTAATTCGGCAGGTAACAAGAAAGGATGAATCTTATTTACAATAAATAAATTTAACAGATAATTAATTATAGACTACTACGTAAGAAATAACTAAAATTTTGATCTAATCTACAGGAAATTATGATATACAAATAAATTGGGCGTGCTAATTAATGTTCTCAATCTTGAGGTAACAACAATGTCACAAGATTTAATTAGAGGTCTTGGCACAAGTTCCATTGCACTTGAAGTGAATCCGAAACCAATCCGGAATAAAAATATACCTGGCAGCAGCAGAAGCAGCAGAAGCAGTGAATCGAAGTGACAATGACCGTGGAATGAAAGTAGCAAGGAACTAGGAACAGGCACCTTTTGTCTTGTTACGTAAACAAAAAACTCTCAGTCTCAAATGCAATGCCACTGCCAAAAAAATAATGCAACTTCACTTTGTTCCTTCAACCAAGCAGGAAGTTTTCGTGGGAGAGAGAAGGGAGCGACTGAATACAATACCAACTTAGAAACTACATACTGCAATCTTGATTTTCTACTGGTGCGATGAATAATAAAATTCCTTTTCGAAAAAAACGAGAACAAAAACAAGACACTAAATATTTTTTACATCCTCTCGGATTTGTCTAAAGAGCTTAATCTAAAACTACGTGACATGACTATGACTGACTCCACCGAGGAAAAAGTAGAGCTCCTTCTAATTAAATAAGCTGAGAAAGCAAATACTTCTTACCACCTCCTAATTCATTATTTAACATTAAAAAGTTAATTTTATTACTTAAAGCTTAATTATGAGAGGATCTTCCCACAGAGTAAAGCTATTAATCCCCGTGTTTCTAGCACAGCGCCCATCTAGCTAATGCCGGTTTTATGTGTCGTAGTAATCATTATTTCTAGCTATTTTATTTTAAGGGTTCACTCTGACTCATCAAGCAGAGAAAATAATATGTAAAGTGAAGAGCATGCATGAAGGCATGCATGCATCCTCTATTCACGCAAATCAAAAAAGAACCGTAAAACGAAGATAATCCAGATGAGATGATGCCCCATGAAAGAAGTATTTTTCCTACATATTATGTGCCTGCTTCACTTCATAAAAGTTCATGTTCTTTGTCAAAACTGACATAAGACGAGACAAGGCAAAGGCATTTTCTTCGCAGCTGAACTGAAGAGGAAGAATGTAGTAATTTTGACCTTAAATGTACTGATTTTACTACTGCCGCTACCGCTAGTTATCAACCTATCATAAGTCACATTTTTTCTGTCATAAATCCATGAGTATCTTCAAACAAATTAGACTTGCACGCTTCACTGCACCATACGCATACAAGCCCGAAACAAGTCTTAAAGTTCACACATCCACATATTAGATTGTCCTTATGTGACATTCATATTCATACTTCATACCCAACCTGTTCTTCTTTCAGAAAAAGTATCTTTCCCATTATGGTCACTGCACTAGTAGAATGAACGGATATGTAAACGAGGTGTCGTCGTCGTCCGTGCCGTCCTGCATGCCCATCGCAACTTAAATGTATCTATTTAAGAGGAATTAAAAATCTGAAGACGAAACTACATAAGATAGTTTTATTGCTTTCAGTGTCTTGACTTGTTATTTCCTCCCAGCCACAATTATAAATGCACTACTAATACCGTGGCCGTGGATTGGCTTAACTGGGCTTATCTCATGACAAGATAAATACCTACATGCACACTTTTTGTCTTGTCGTCCTTCTTGACTTTGAATGTGAACTCGAGTAAAACCACTTGATCGCCTACGTCGTGCACTTGAAACTAAAACGAAATTCTAAGGAACTAACTAATTTTCACGAGATGAACATCATGAAACTCGTGTATTTTCACTGACTCGGCTCGTTCTAAATTTTAATAAGCGAAATATATCTTTTAAATAATAATGAAAAAGATAAAAAACGCCTTCCTATTAACCTTTGCCTTAAATCAAGAGTACTAAAGTCTCACATGATTTATTTTTGTTTCATTTCAGACGCAAATCTCATAGGATATCCTCGGACTTCCAACAGCGAGAAAATCAAACTGCCTTTGAGTTATAAGCGTTGCTATTCACAATAAACTCACTAGCACCAAACAAGGGTATTCTACGCGTTGTGACAGAACATAAACTGCCTTTGAGTTATAAGCGTTGCTATTCACAATAAACTCACTAGCACCAAACAAGGGTATTCTACGCGTTGTGACAGAACCAGACAAGATATGAGGATGAAATCGTTACATGCCCACAGCATGGGATTATACAAGGCGTCAGAAAATCTCATAAACTCAGATGAAATCCATAACTAATAAAAAAATACCCACCTTGTTGTTCAGCTAGTCCTAGTCATACCTTTTGCCTCAAGATAACGAAGTGATTGATAATCATGATCAAAAAATTACGGTCTGCCTCCTGTACATTACTCTAATATTCACCTAAAACGATGTTAAAGGACACATGGCTAATATTATATTTATATTTTTTACGGATGAAATAAACCTCAATTTTTATTAGCGATTGTAATTGTGATTGCTCTGAGCTTTTGGAATTCAAATCATGCACTGTAAATTACGATACTCAATTGAGAACGTTATGCATGCGTGTAAAGTACACTACAATATACTTAATAGCAACGCAGTTGTTCAGACTCTTGTTAATAATTTCTTGTTGGAGTCGATTTTCTAGATCGTCTTTTATGAGCGGATACGGAGTATCATAAATGAAAAAAATTGTATCGACCTTCACCTTAAAACACACACAGAATGGAGGTGAAGTAAAATAGTAATAGATAATCTCCACACAAAAACATTAAATACATGTTTTGCTATTGCAGGTGGTTGTTCATGTTCTTCTTGTTCGTGGTGATATGGTGTATGGTGGTGGTGGTAATGACTAATGGATAACCATATAATGAACGATATTTAATGTCTGCAGCATTTTCCGCAATGCAATAACAGTTCTGCTGCACACAATGCCATGAATAAGTATTTTTTACTTCTATGAACTAACGTGACAATAAAATTGCAAATGCGAGACCGGAATACTGAGTTCAGTTCTGTTGAGAGATGGAGGAAACTTTTTTTTAACCTTTTCTATTGTAAATATAGTGCCTACCTCACCTACCATTATTGGCAACTTCCTATAATAATGCCGCTTCTTGCAAACTTGCAATTATCGTGAGTACCAGACCAACACACTGCATGAATTGCACTGTGGTCTGCTCTAAACTTTAAAACCTGAGTGATTAAAGTAATGCAAAATGAAATGTTCCTATTCCTCCTTCTTAGAGTATTAACCAAACCAGCTTGCTAAATGAATACTTCCTTTAAGCTGAAGTCAATAATTGATGCATTTCACTATTACTATTTCACATTAATTTTATTCCTCTGCGAATAACTTATCAAATCAAGCAAAGGAAGGATAATAAGTAAGAATACGTGGTTGTGGAGTCTGCACAATAATCATTATCATTGTAGCATGTGTGTACCACCAAATCGTATTTATTAAAAATGTTGAATAATATGCAGAAAATGTTGAGTTATGGGAACTCTCAAGGTTTCCTCCTTCTTTAGAGAGTCTTAGTCTTAGATATGAAGAGATTTGCATACAACTTGTTTAAAAACGTGAATATCTAAAGAAGTTCTAAATGATTAGGTAGCAAGAAATTACGAAAGTTTGAAGAAAACGCAAACCACGGAAAAATCCTGAAACTAGTTTTACGTAATAACTTATTTTTCTGGATAAATAATCAAAAATATTTTATTATAATTAGGCTTAGAGCAGACAAATCACTTTTTTACAAAAGCTTGCAAAAGCTTTTTTCATTCCGAGCAATTGCTCATCAAACACCAGGGCTCTCTTGATTTTAATGAGATAGCTGACTCATCAGAATAAATTCCGATTTTTTGTTGAAGAATGGTGATGATGATATGATGACAGCAAGCCGGTAGAAGGAAAAACATTTTAAGTCAAATTCCCTAAACAAAAAAACAAGCCGCGTCACTTCTGGAAGAAACAAGTAACACTAGTACATACAGCGAGCTTGTATTATTAGTTCTTCCTGATTTGATTTTTTGCTACGCTTCACTGAGCAAGCTAGGGATTTCTCTTATGAAAATTTAACGAAAAAAGGACTTTTAACATCGCGTACGGTGTTTCGACATGTGCTTCCTCCGAAACGCAAATAACAAATGACGTGATGATCAGAATGATGGTCGGAAACAAAGTAAATAGGATTTGTGCAAGGAAGGAAAAGTGAAGACTTTGCAGCACATCGTAACGCATTTACTTATCCTGTAAAAATAACTAACCCGGTGAAGGGGGACAGTGAAGGCGATATTTATCGTGCGGAGTGGCGTGATCTAATGGAGCGCTCTGAGCTGCTTGATGTCGTGAGATGGATGAGATAAATGCTTTCTTCTGCCTATACTTACGTTATCGCGATGTTCTACGAAGAAGATGTGGACTTGGGGATGGACAGGACGCGGAAAACAATTGCTTCCGCATGCATGAACCCATAATATTCCGCCCTCTTGAATAAGAGCAAAAATCCCACTAATTTATATATTTCTGCGAGCCATTATCACTTTGGCATAAAAATATGTAAATTAAATAAGTCCTGGAACAATCTCGTGACCCGTGACCTGACCCGACCTGAAATTGCTATATTAGGCGTGTTATAATTTCCACGAGGCTTGCGCACGATTGGTCAATTTATTGCCAAATATGGTTCGAAAAGTGATCGATATATATTTGAGTAAATTACTACAATATTTTATCCTATAATTGTATTGAATTAAGTTTGAGATAAACTATCCCAAATGAATATTTCATATTAGCCCAAGAGCTCTGCCCAAGCAAACTTACTCAAGAGACCGGTGGAGAAGCCATAAAAATTATGCTACCATATTGCGACAAAGTAGCTTTTGTAAGTGCATACAAAGCACACAAGAAATTCATGATAATAAACTCAACAACATAATAATAATATCCAATATTATGACATTTTTACGTTAAGTACACGATTCCAACAAGAGAAAAAATTGGCAAGAAAAAAGAATCAGATTCCCTATCTTATGAAGCGACTTACTCTTTACTTGGCTTTTCTAAGGTTTCGCAAGGACGATGTTAGCAATAAAATTAGAAGACCCAAAAGTACACCAAATTTCTTGGATATCATGTTTCAGATGCGAAAAGCTTAAAGACTACAAATATACTCGCGACTGAAACTTGAGAAATTGATGATGTCACTTTGAATCAATCTTTTAAACTCATAAAAATCAATATAAAAGTCAGAAGCTATCTGATTCAAAAGTCGCGTACCGGGTAACCCAGAAAATGAGTTTGGCTTCAAACATCTTATCCCAACTAAATCCAACTTTAAAACAGAGACGAGATTGTTGATGACAGTTGACATACACCAGAGCAAAGTTTGTAAATAGAAATCCTAGTACAACACAGAACAGAACAGGAAAACTGGCAAAATGTTTACTTAAGATCATTTAGACAGGGATAGCGGGCGGGCGATGAAGGACCTACAAGATTCGGAGACGAGGATGAGACCATCCAACCGTGTAATGCGATACACTTCCTGATTGAGAGCTCGGCTCGCGGCTCGTGGTTGGCTTTGCCTTGGATTGGCCAAATATAATAAATCTGATAAAGAGTGAATCACCCTTTCGCACAAAAAATTGCGAAGGAAGATCAAGATGAGAAAAGGAAAATGGGAACAGAATTAAGTTCACATTTTAATTTATTTTCCTTTCATACGCGGCAAAACAGCCAACCTCACCACATAGATTCTAATCCTCCGCAAAGTAATCTTTTTGGCAAGGCAAGTGATATGCAAAAGAGGTGCCGATAAGATGATCAAGGCATGTGAGACCACTAAACCTAAATACTTTTTTTAAAGAAAAATCGAGAAATATTTATCCTCATTTTTGTATTTTCTTTTAATTACTTATTGTCATTCTTTTTACCTGACACCAATCCCATCACAAAACCGTGGATTTCAGTTAATTAAAAATGTCAACAGGGTAATTCGAATTCACTCGTTCCCATCCCAAGCTTACCGACTGACCTGTCTGGCTCAGATTCAAAACACTTGAATGAACACACAACTATAACTAAACCTGCACAGACCAAACGAACACACTTTCATCTTTTCCCAGCCAGTTTACAACTGCAAGAAAACTGACACCTTAGACCCATTCTTAACGAACTTCTTTAAATCATTAAATCATTTTCAACTAAATTTTTTTACTACTTCATCGACACCACAACACGCAATTTGGTAATAAAAATGACTACATATATTCGATCGACTATTGACTCTTCTTAACTAAGTCAGCTCTACATTAAATGCCTTGCGTTTCCCACGTGCAGTATTGATAGGAAAATGCAGAAAAAAGAGCCGTTTTTTCATCGTCTGAGTCTTTACGACTCAACGACAGTTGAAATACAAAATCCAAGCTGAAGTCGCATGGACATGGACAGATGCAATATTGAAAAGAATGCAACAAGCTACAAGCTCTTCTTAGTGGGTGCAAATAAAATGAGAATGAATGAATGAAAATGTATTGACTTTTGTGAACAGCGAAGGGGGAGAGAGACGTCACTCGCCGCGTGCTTTTAGTATTCGTTACACAGAGTTCATCTCATCTCTCACATCTCGTGTTCTACTGCTCAATACATACATATTCATCTCCATCATCCAAAAAAGGAACGTGCACGTTTGTTCGTTAAAAATGTTTTCTACGCATATGTTGTACGCATAAATGTTAGCACAAATGTGATGTTGATGATGAGATGATGATGATGATGAGGGTGGTGCAACGCAATGAGCTTTATAAATAGGGCCATTTTTATTACATGCTCTTACTCATGTTATTGTCGTCGTCCCTTTTTTAATGGCAATCCTGAGCTGAAGTCTGATATCACTTATATCTGTATATTTGTACCCAAGGGGCACCAACGAACACAAAAAAATGTTTCCAAAAGCACAACTTGTACTTTTTGAATGGGAAACTCGTAGTATACCAATGAGAATTATTTTTTTTCACAACACGACTTTCGCAAATGTCAAAACGCATACATGTCTACAGTTCTTATCTGTTGGAAGAATTTACACATTTTACAAGAAAATCTTGTTTTATTTCTAGAGGAGATTGTCGGTGTGTGCCACACGTATTATTTTCAGTTCGCTGTTGTAGATGTAAAGTAGGAGTTTCATTTTCATGCTGCTGAGAACTAGTAAGAATCGAACAAACAATACAATCGCGATCATGAGACGAGATAATGAGGAGGCGACGCGACGAAAACTAACGCAATAGAACGCCTCGCTTAGGCCAAG
>JAHZNI010001224.1:0-23895 GCA_027744415.1 Seira ritae
ATATCAGGTGGATAAAACCATTTCATCCTGGATGGATAAAATTACTATCCACTGGATGGTGGTCGCACTCTGCATTCCGCATGTAGTGCTTCTCGGAGAGAGTTTTTTTAATTGTTGCCATATTTACTTTTTTTAGTCTGGAAATGGAAACTCCAGGAGAACAATGCACCTACCTATCTACATGAAGCATAGCTCCATTTTTTTAAATGTGCGTTGTTTCATTCTGCTTCTACTCCTACTCTACTGCAAAATATTTCTTTAGCGGAGAAATGGAGACATCACAACTCCAGCGGATGGTCGCACGCCGGGGCATCTCTCGAGTAAATTTTCTTGACCCCGGCATGTGTCATCATATCATGACAAGCTAAAAAAACGGCCGAAAATGAAATGCATTTTCTTATTTTCTCTTCCTCAAAGCTGGAACGAAATTACTTAAAATGGGGGACTTTTCTTTTCAGGGGAAAATTAATTTTTAACAGAATTAACTCGATTGCGTCTGTAGTCTGTATACTTACAATTATTCTGGCAACGGAGACACTTCCGGTATTCTTATGTGTATTTAGCCTCTTCTTTCAAAATAGGTCTGTTTAATGCGTGGACAAGTCAAGAGCGCGATCATCGTAAATTTCGCGTATGATGACTGCTTCAGAGCTCCTTAAAAGCTCGTAAATTTTTCAGGAGCACGCAGTGCACCAGTGTAATCATAAACACTACAGTAAATTTTCCAGTTCCCTGGAAAAAGGTAACCAGCAGCAGAAGCATCAGGGCTCAGGAGCAGCAGCAAGTGACTTTTGAAGTTTTTAAAACATGTCATCATCATCTTCAATCCTTTTCAGCTCAGCTTGCTTTCCACTATTACATACTTCCACTCGTCATCTTTTTCTTTTAATTAAATTAAATATTCCCGTTCCCGTCACTGTATTAAATTAATTCCATAATAAACAAAAGAAATATAATACAAAAAATATTTTTTACAGCTCTGCCCGCACGTGACCAGGAAATTATTTTCCTCTGGATGTGGAACTCTTAAGTGGAAGTAAAGGTTTCTTTCCGCTTCTCTTCCTCCATCTCCATCTCCATTACATTCCATTCAATTGCAAAGCAACCGTACCGACAAAAAAACTCAGGGAAAAAAGTTTATTTCTGCGGCAGAACAGAGCAGCAAAAGCAAAGTGCATTAAAAAACTTTTAAACTTTTCTTTTCAGAAAAACTTCCTTTCAGAAAAATACCTATGATATATATACATATGTACATCTTCTGTTTTAAAAACAGTAGTTTGGGTGCAATGCAGGAGGGATCGATTTTTCTTTTTCATGGAAATCATTAAGGATGTGAAACAATAAGGATAGAGAGAGACGGTGAAAAAAACTTGCCAATTAATCTTTTAAAAAGGAAACTAACTTCATGAAGTGGATGTGGATTGTGGATACTCGTACCCTACATGTTCATTCTAGATTCTAGATCTCTAGGTATTCCATAGGAAAAGGGAAAATGAAGTCTTCTTGAATTACAAAAGCATTCACTACTCACTACAAAGGACTTGGTTGTTGGCAGAGTTCGCCCTTCCTTCCACTGGATAGGAATTTTCATCCATGTGGGAGAAAAATGGATTAATCCACTTCATACAGAGATGGATAAAACCCAGGCAGGGTTTTAACAACTAGTGTGTGGGTAAAAAAACGGTTTTACCCACTTTTATCCAAACCCACTGGGCAGAAACGGGCTATATTTTATCATTGCAAGTAAATGATAGCAATTACTGGTTTTAACCCAGGGCAAAAACAAATCTTGAAAAATAAAACCCGTTTTAATACGCAATAAAACGGGTGGTCAAAAGCAACATACTTTACCCACGACCACGGCAACCTCTGAATTTAATCCATCCAATGCAGTGGACGAAATTCATTTCATCCACTAAGAAAGAATTATAGTGGCTAATAGTAATAAATGGATGAAAGGCGAACTCTGATTCTAAGTCTATGAAGACCTTGTCCAAAAAATAAAGTGATGTGATGTGGATGTGAACTTACTTACGTAGAGGTAGTAAAGTAGGTATTAGGTAGGTACATCAATAAAAAATTGCTCAAGTCGTTCCTTCATTTCATTTTCATTGAGGGAAGCAGGGAACAAAGGAGCTCAGAGCTCAGCTCAAATAACTGAACTGAACTGAACTCACTCAAAAAAGGAGCTGAAAGCTGAAGGGATGGAGATGCTGGTTCTATGTATTTAGTCTAGTTCTGTTTAGTTTTATCAAGTAGAGCTAGTGAGCTACAAGCTCTTCTCCCTCTCCTCCTCTGGTTCTGGTAGTAATGATTGCTCATTGTCTTTTGATGACCGTTCTATGCCTACCCTGCTATATATACATGTACCCTCATCGTCATCCTCATCATCATCATGCATAATAGAAGAGGGAATGTGAACGTGAACACTGAAGACAAGACTGCCTTTTATTACTGCACCTCTACTGAACAGATAAAACAATCTTTTATTGTTCCGTCCATGCAAAAATATAAGTATGTGTAGAGAACGCAATGAAAAATATGGGATACAATACGATAGGATACATGTGCAATGTAAAATGTGTATACACGCAGGTCCAGTCCAGTTTCAGATGTAATTGATCTCATTTATAAATTAGTGGTCTTGAAATGAGATCCTGAAAAGGAAAGCAATCAGAATCAGATCGATATCGATTTGGACTTTGGACAAGCAATGATCCTGGTATTCTTGGTAGGGCAAGGGAGAATCTATACAGGTTCCAATTCCAATTTCTGTAGAACTTTTTTGTAAGGATATAGGTATGTATAAATTGCATTTATCCATTCTCTGTTTGTTTTTCTTTCAAAAGCTTTTGACGAAGGGAAATTGGAATGAAATGTATTTATTTTCCCAGAATGCAAGCCCGTAGGCCAGGCCAGGCTTAAATGCAAATACAAAATGGTTTGACGATGACAATAGCGACTACAGCTATCTCGTCGGCACTCCTACATCCAACAGTGCAAAATAAACAAGGTTACTATGCATTTACTAATACATTGCATTGTGCGAGCCAACCCAGGTACCCTGATAAACTTGTGGATGTGATCGCGATGGGATTTTATCCAAATACAAGCAGATGCCTACAAATTAAATAAATAGGGGAAGGAAAAACGGGACATGCCAATAAATATGTATACATTGCCCTGGAAAGCTGAAGATGAATATCATGTAGGTATGTAGTTTTCTTCAAAAATAAATACTTTCTGAATTCATTCCAGTGCATCCTCTTCCTTCAGTTCCTTTCTTCATCCTCATCAGGAAAAAATATATAATACCTGGACCTGCACTGCACTGCAACTGGAGGACAAGTGGAGGGAACATAGAATTAAGAAGGAGGGTGGATATGAAAGGGAAAAGAAGTTTATATATTTTCTTTTTTATGTATTTCCTCCCACACCCACTCCTTAATACTCTTAATAGAGTCTGACAAGGAGAGAAGTTTTTAATGCACTTCTTTCATTCCACGTGAAAAGAAATAAATTGAGGGGGAAGGGAAACAGGGAGGAAGGGAAAGCATAGAAGAGAAGCCTAGCGTAAAGTATTTACGCAACACACTCTCCAATTCCAGACTAATCTGTAATCTCTAATACCTACATACATACAGAGATGGATAAAACCCAGGGTTTTAACAACTACATAGTGGGTGGGTAAAACCGGTTTTACCCATTTTTTATCCAAACCCAGTGGGCAAAAAACGGGCAATATTTTACCACTGCAAGTAAATGACAGCCGTTGGTTTTAACCCAGGGCAAAAACAAATCTTGAAAAATAGAGCCCGTTTTAATTCGTATTAAAACGGGTGGTCAAAAACAACATGTTTTACCCACGACCATCTCTGCCTACATACTACTAGGTATGTACCTACATACATTTTTCTTTTCTTTTGTGGAAAAAAAGTTTTCAAAAATGTAACATGAGCTTGAGCATCATCACATCACATCACCAACATAGCAGTAGTAGTAGCAGAAGCGCTTGATTCACTGATCATGATCATGATCTATTTGGCTAGGATGGAGATGGAATGAATGTCGTGTTGTGCATAGCTTTAGTCGTGATCGTGTTCGTGTTGTCGCATTTTCTCGCTTGTTTGCACTTCCACAATTCAATTCATTCTCCCGAAGCTTGTGTAAAAGTAAAGCGAAATGTTTTTTTCTCCTGTTCGGCTAAATCCATGTAATCTGTTTTTTCACGGGACATAATACCTTTCACCAGACCGACTACCAACAGACTCAAAAGCATAATGCCTAGTGCCTAAATACAAAAAAATGCAGCGCGCGGGGATGGGGAAGGAAATGCATTCTAGAAATGGAGAAAGTGTTGTAAACTCCAATAGAGCTAGCGAGCTGGGACTTCTCACTTAAATAGAGAGTTTATAGTTTCCTGGTTTCTGTGAAGGAATTTTTTTTCGAAACTGTCTATTTTCATTTTTTTTTCTTGAAGCTCATACAAAACTTTTGTTCCTGTTCTTCTCCAGTCAACAAACTTACAAACTTTCTCCCTCTTATTCTTCTCAATTGGCTCAATAAGAAGGAAGAGCGATCCAGATCCAATTCAAGACAAGACAAGAAAAAGTTTCTTCTGAAAATTTTTTATGAAGATAACGATGATACGATACAGTAATGATGCTCATCATTCCTTTGCTCTAAAATATCAAAGTACATAGGTACCGAAAAAAATATTTTCCCTGCTTCCTACAACACAACTCTCTCCGCTATAATCATCTCCCCAGACTTGGACTTTCCTATTCCTAGTCCTCTTGACTCTGACTCAGTCAGTCGCAATTTTTTTCCCCATCGATTTCTTTCCCTGTCTGTCATCCATTCAGTGAAGGAGAAGCAGGTGATTCGTATTTGCTGAGCTTGAGCAAACCTCATTGACTAGGACTAGGCCTGGACTCGGATTATTGCTCTGCATTTTTTCTCTATTTCTGGAGAAAAAAAATATCTGGAACTCTGGATCTGGATATTGCAAAAAAAATTGCAGTGCAATCACAATCACAATATAATATCTGAATCATATGCATAAAGATAGGGGAGAAGTGAAGAAGCTCCAGAGTCCAAGTGAAGGCCCACCAGTGGAGTGGAGTGAAGTGGAGGGGATTCTACTCTAGTGGGAGGCAATGCTTTTTTTGCCACCGTGTATGGCACTCAATATTCCATCCAAGTGATTCGGATAATGGCCAATTTTTCACTCAATTCACTGCCTTCGCCTCCTCCATTGCCTTGACTTGAGTGGAGTGTGTACACATTCGATTTTCCAAGACTACCCATAAAAAAGTAGAAGAGAATAGAATAGAATAGATATTGCCATTACGATTACGCGCCATTGCCGATCCCATTCAAGAGGAGGACGAGGAGGAGGAAAAAAATCAGTTGCGTTGCGATTCTATAGGTACAACTTTATAAACTTTAGAGTGCGGCGATCGGCATCAATGGATCGCCCAGCCAGAGCCAGCGCCAGGGTAAAGCTGAGAGCGTACACATATTATTACGTTTATATTTGTTCGCTTGTGTATTCATTTTTTTCTGGACAAGGTAAGTACCTCAGGTGTTAAGGCTAAATTCAAAGGGTAAGCAGTAAAACTAAAAAGTTTTTAATGAATTTACAAATTCTTTTTAAAAAAATTTAACCAAAATTATCTTAAAAAATAATTTAAGCACGATCATTTTAATTCCATTTATAAGAGAAAATTATTCTTCATCTAATCATATAATTGTAGTCTTCCAACTGTTTCTGATTTTACCTAAATCTTTCTTTGCCAATTGAAATGGAGAATGCAATTAAAATTAAGGAACTCTGACCACTTTCCTGAACAAATTGAATATTTTCTTTCTACAAAATACTTTTAAAAAATGACCACGACCATGAATGATCATGATCATAAATGTAGCATGACCACTTGAGGCACTTCCCTTGTCTACAATTTTTATCCCTGCATCCCACCATACAAATTCCTTTACTCTTTTTTTTCTCGCAGCAACGACAACAACCCATTCTATGTATGTATGTATGTAGGTAGCTCTCTTCTTGTGTCCCTTTTATACTTACCTACCCAGCTTTGACTTTTTTCCCTTCCTCTTTCTTCTTTTTTCTTCTCCCCGAAAAAAAGATGTATTGAAATGGCAGCCATAAAAAAGATAATGCTTTTATTTTGCCACACCATTAAACCTTGCAACTGAAACTGAGCACGGTACATATCTCCCTACTATGCTACTTCTACTGCACTGCATACCCCCCTCCAAAAATAAAAACTCGCAACAATTTTTTTTTGTATCCCCATCTTCCCTCTTCATAACATTCATTCCCATTCATACATTCTACAAAGCTGAACCAAAACCAAAAGGGGAAAACATTTTTTTGACAATGGCATTCAATTCATTGTGTCGTCGGTCGTCTACAACGGGAACACAGCTCAGCTCAGCTCGACTTCAACACGATGCATTTTCAAGCTCAAGCCTCTATGCTCTTGCTGGAAGGCACTGCTCTTCTCTCGTTCAAATCAAACTGTCACCTTCCCCATTGAACATAATATAATATAATTTTTTTTTGAAGGAAAACCGCAACCGATGATACTATCGACGACGACAACGACGACGACGACCACATCGACAATCGACATCACTGACTTGACTTAGGCTGGTCGTTGCCTTAGTAGTTTTATCGTTTAGAGCACTTTCCGAAGCTATAACCACAACCACAAAATTTTCTACTGCATTATACCTATTATTTTTCCACGTGAGATAAAAATAGCTCCGCTGAGCTGACTTTCACTCTGGCTGACTTTATTGACTAAATGGCTTCAGTTTTCATGATAATGTAATGTAATGTAGTAATGCCATTAGAGAAATGCATTCCAGAGGAGAAAACCGCACTCCCTCGCTAAGATCGCTGCAGTTTAAGTTTGAAAAGGTAAAAATGGAAGTTTGACAGGGAGCCCATTACATTATTACGGCAATTTGTCACTGAGAAGACGGCTCCTTTTCTTCCTACAAACTACAGGGAGCTTTCATCGGAATAACATACCTAGAACCTAAGTTTAAGTTTGAAAAGGTAAAAATGGACGTTTGACAGGGAGCCCATTACATTATTACGGCAATTTGTCACTGAGAAGACGGCTCCTTTTCTTCCTACAAACTACAGGGAGCTTTCATCGGAATAACATACCTAGAACCTGGATGGAATGGATTCCACTCATTTCACAATTCACCTGCATTACACCAAAAAAATTTCTACGTGGATATGTGTCTCTGGATGGAATACATATATACTTTCTAAAGAGAAAGTTCAGTTTTGAAGGAGAAAAAATGAAAATCAGGTCAAGTCCCTGGACGGCCCGTGGCTTGCTTGGCTAGGCCAGGCTGGGCTTGACTTGGCTTGGCTTTGATTTGGGAAACTCCTCTCATTTCCTGGAAAGTATCAAGGTATATGGATGAATCGGAGGAAATCGAAAATCAGCTTTCTACTCCAACTTTTTAGTTTGCTCTAGAAATGTAGAGATCACTATCTTCCCTGTCCTCTGCCAAACCACAGGAAAATACTTAAAGTGCGTGGGAAGGACCAGGTAAACAAAAAATCTCTTCCTCCACTTGAATCGAATGAATGAATATCCTGCGGTATCCATGATTCATGAACATTATTTGCTCTCTACTTTCACCGGAAATGAAAACAGGAAGCGGGTTTTCCACTGAGTAATGTCATCAGGAGAATTTTTTTTGTCAACGAGCTGGAATTGGAAAGTGAAAGGAGGAAAGCATTTGTGTTTTTTTCAATCGCGGAGGAGAAAGTAATGCAGGAAGATGCTCAGATAACTTGATATCCTCCTTGTCTTGTCATCCAGTTTAATCCAATTCGTCCATTCCATTCCTCCTTTTTCTCAAGATAAAATGTTCCTCTTTTTATTGCAATCCGAAGCTCGAGCTCAGATCCCGTAATTTTGAGTGAAAGGCTGATCCCAGGAGGGAAAGAGCTCCTTTACCTGATGATCGTATCGTGGTCGTGAGCGTGATCAGAGGACTACGTAGTGCATCCAGTATCCGATTCGATTGCATTACTTTAACTGTGTATCATCAAATATCAACATCAACATCTATCTGTAATTCGTATTCCCCCTCCAATTCCTCCTCTTCTCTTGAATTTTTTTTTCTTAGGAATATATTTTTCCCAGAGAATTCCCTCCATTCCTCTCCACATCTTCCTTATTATTTGTCCATTTACTTATTCAATTCATGTGGAGAAAGCAGGTATTTCCGTAGACATACAAAAGCTATGGCTTGTTAAACTCTCAAGACGACTTTAAGTTCGACGATTGGATTGGGATGGATTGAATTCTTTTTAAACGAAATCTAGATCCAATGCTATGCAATTCAATCCATTTATTTTTTCTCGAAGTTCCTTCTTCCTTTTTTATTACTACAACTGGAGAGAAAAAATCTTTTAAAGATCCAATCCAGAAAGAGGAAGTAAAATATAAAAAGCCAATTTCCTTTCCCTCGGTGGAGAAAGCTCCTCTGTGGAGAAAGGTAGGTGCACTTTCCCCCGGTAATATACCCAACCCAGTAGGGAAAAAAGGCTATCGAACAGATATGAACATCGACTCATTTCATTTCATATCATCCTCTTCTCCCTCTTAAAATTCCTTTTCCTGATTTATCCTCCTCAAATTCAAAGACATGAAGAAAGATCCTCTGGTCTAGTCTTGAGGTTGGTAATGGCAATAAAAAATATTGAAAAGGAAAAAATATATTTTTATGGGGAAAGCGAATAAATGGGAAGATTGATGAGTGGAGTAGCCTTTTCATAAGCAAAAGCTATCTATTTTTCATTTTCTTAGGTTCATTTCCGGTTCATTTTATGCATTACCTGGACTTTCTCTCTCTCTTTAATAAATGGGAAGATTGATGAGTGGAGTAGCCTTTTCATAAGCAAAAGCTATCTATTTTTCATTTTCTTAGGTTCATTTCCGGTTCATTTTATGCATTACCTGGACTTTCTCTCTCTCTCTCTCTCCTTTATTTATTTTCCTACAGGAGCGAAGGAAAACCTTTCTTTAAAGAGGAAAATGAAAGCTGTAAAAAACCCTCCTCAAACCAATTACCATTTGCATTCCGTTCCCGACTAAATCAGACAAGAAGACAAGGGAAATGGCTCCATCCACCCAATTCCAAATCTAAAAAAGATATTTCCTCATCGAGTTTATTAACCCTTCCAGTTCTCAGTTCCAATATACATATCTCGTTCCGATAGCCTCTCAAGTCAAGGTAAAACCTCGATAAATTTCTACAGGAATGAATAATTGATTGGAACTGCAGCGCGCCCTCAATTATTCACCTTTATTTGCGGTAATTGGACCTGTCAAACTTCAGTACAGTCCAGTCTAGTCCAATACACAGCGGAAACCCCTGCACATCAAGAGAAAGCCAGACAGGAAAACGACTCTAGTCGAGTCGAAAATAGTACAAAGCCGATTAAAATCTTGAAAATTCAATTCATTTTGTGGAATACAGTAGTACTCTAGTAGTGGAGGCAATAACCAATCAAAAATAATCACATGACAATAAAAAAAAATAACTAATTAGTGTAATTTGAAAAGGAGCATTGGAGGAACTGGCTAGAACCGGAACTGCAATTGCCATTCTTTTTCCCTTACAAAGCATATGCATACATTTACGTTTAAAATTTTTTAACCCATCCCCCGCAAAATACATAATCATAAATTATACAGAGGGTGTGTACTTCCATATTGCCCTCCTGAGATCCCTCTATTTTCCAGCGAAAAACAAGCATAATTTATTTCTCCATGGCAATATTCCAAGTTTCCATCAAACCTCCACCTCCTCCTCCTCCTCTCTTTCTCCTGAAACAAGTTACTTTTATTTTACAGGGCGTTCTCCCGCTATAAATAGCGATGGCGGGAAAATGGCCTTTTTAAAATATGAAAATGTATTTGGAGCAGGAGCAGCACCAGCAGCACCAGCAGCTTTACAGGACCTTCTTCTATTTTTTCCAGACACGACACGACACATGTGTTTCCCTCTCCTCCTCCTATGAGTAATGACTTGAGACGGCCATGAAAAAAAAGAAAGTTGGAGAAAGTAAAAGCTAAATTATGATGATGAAGTTGAAAGTTTGCCGAGAGATGAAAATGGCTCTGGGTCTGGTCTGATGCTTCTGCATTCATATCTACTTGGTAGATATTATGTAGTGCAGAGTACAAAATGTATAATATGTGCAGCTGATGCCATTCCATATTTTAGTATTAGACCATATTGGGCTAGCACCTCCCATAAAATATCTAATGCCAGGACAGAATATACGACCAAACAAGAGCACGACCAATCTAGAAATATAGTTCACATTATTTTATTCTCGAGGATTCATCCACTCACTCCAACCAACTGCTTTCTGCTGCTATTCATTTCAAAATGGAGTAAGTGGAGTGAGTGGTTTGGAATGTGGAGTTGAGTCGGGTATCGTCTCTACTTTTTAGATTTCATGCTGGGTTATTTACGGTAACGGGATGAGGGTTCATGATCATGATCGTCACACTTAACCATTTTCCTTCCCAAAAAAAATTATAAATATTGTTGACTTCAGAACATTCCTAAAGCAGACCCGACCAAAACAAAATGCTATTTACAAAGTGAAAGGGTTCTGGGAGCACTGTAATGAATTGCTATTGCCTCATTTTCCTCGATCGAGGAGAGTGAAGGAAGGCTTGCTTAATTGCTCACCAAAAATATGTATAATTGCTTCGTGCAGCCAAGCCACCTGACATCATGGAAAACAATACAAGACCAGGTGAAATATTTTCCTGGAAGGTCAGAGAGCTTTTTATCAAATTAATTATCTAATTTTCCTTCCTCCCTGTCTATTTTGATGTGAACGTGAATATTAAGTGGGAAGGTTTGCTGCTGTGCGTGCATCGTTTCATGTCCTTCTTAAATTAGACATGGAGGAACCTGACTGGAATGGTAATTTAGAGGAACGCACTGAATTTATGGAGCCCCGACTGCGACTGTCTCGAGTAGTGAAAGTAGAGTCATCATGTCGTACTCGTGCCATGTCAAGTCATCATCATAATTCATGATGATGATCATGATCATCATCTTGAAGAAATAGAGAAAGGGATCGAGGAAAGAATGTGGACGTCATTTTGAATTCATGGCGGCACTCCTCAAATAAAAAGGGGGAGATCAAGTACTCCGGGCACATTCCACGCATAAAATTGTCGTTTTCCCCGGGAAATAATGAAGGTATTACAGTGAAAGTAGACTTTATGGAGGATGACTTTGTTTTGACCCAGAAGCTATTATGAAATGGGGTTGAGGAGTGAAAGCCAGTTGGATTTTGACAGTTGCTCATTAAGCTTAAGATCTTAAGGCAGGTCAGATCTGGTAATTTTGTGGAGGATTTTTTAGTAAAAAGAAAATAAATAGCTTCGTAGAAGAAGAAGAAGACAAGAAAATCAATACGGAAGAGGCTTTACCTCAGCTCAACTGGTCAGTCCATGTCCAGCCTGGCCTAGGTAGTCCAATTCAATTTTCCTGAAAATACTAAAGAGCTACACACAGAGAGGGGAAGGAAGAGCAAAACAAGTAAAGTTGGAGAGTTAGTCTTGGACCTCTTTCACTTCGGATCGAATCACCATAAAATGGCCAACTTAAGAGCTCTTTACCCACCGAGCCGTGAAGTGAAGTGAGTGAAGGAAAAAAAACAAGGGCAACCACAGAAGCATGATGTTGATGTTGATCATTCGGAGGATCTTGGGGGATCCTGTAATTTTTTTGTGTTGTGTGTATGTAACGTAACGTAACATGTAATTTGAAGTTTTCCAAAATATAATCTTCCTTTCTCCAAGAGAAAGCTGTGATGTGATGTGTTGTGATGCATTAAGCTTTCACTTCGGACATCATGATCGAGCTAAGGAGGAAGTATGTATCGAGGGCTGGATCACGGATCTTGACATCTCTCTCCAGAATTCTTATGTGGACTTTTTCTTTGAGGGAAAGCTAGAGAAAGTATCTAAGTACGTTTTTACTTTGGCAAAGAAAGTAGCATAGCGCACGTTGTAGGAATTGAATTCAGCTGAAGTCTTAAAGAAAATGTAATTCATTGTTAACATCTTTTGAAGTGATAATGCCAGTTTTTGAGATGTGGAGAGATGATGATCATCGTGTGTATGCTCACGAAATAAACAATTGAAGACGTAAGTGAATCAATTGTTTTCCGAAGGGTCAAGAAATTTCCAATTCCATATTCAGTGCATATTTCAAGGAGAAAGTGTAGGTGTTGATTTTAATAATGAAGCACCATACATTAACTCACTAGTGAAAGCAATACAATGCCTATGCAGTGAAAGTTCAAAGTTCACTGAAAACTTTCCTGAATTATTACGTAATTAAATAAATTCGTTATTGATTGAACATATTTAATTGGAAATATTTTCTAAAAGAAATACTTTTCTCCTTCCTCCGGCAGAGTCTCATGCGTGAGTAAATTAATTGTTATTGCCAATAAGCCAATGTAAATGACACTCCCCAAATTAATGACTTTCTCTTTATATCAATAATTGTCCAAAGTTATTTATTGCATTTACATGCACTAGCTCTCCAGCAAAAATAGAAACTTTTAGGCTGTCGTTTCCTCTAAGGTTCAATTTATTTACTAGCTCACGTACTAACGTCTGAGGGTAGTGCGTGGGGAAAGTATTTTGCCTTGACTGCGTTCCATTGCACTGCATCGCATGACATTTATTCACCCACCCACAATTACAAAAGGGAATTGAATCCGCCCAGTTACACCATACAGAATAAATAGGAAAGCCACACAAGAAAATCAATTTAATGAGCCGCTTAACATGAATCAATTACCGAATTTTTTACTTTAACTTTCCCGGAAAAGCAATAAAAGGCTAATTCCTTTCTCCATTAAATAATTATAATCCAATTTCGGTCAATAATCCCATCCAAGTAAAATCCCTTGAAAGAGGCCAAAAGGTATTATGCATATGTGCATCTCCGAAATTTTGCATTTCCAAAAGTCGCAAAAATACATATAGAAAACGATGTAGCAACCGTACTTGATCCAAGTCTACATCAAGAAGGGAATAGAAGTCGTATAAAGTGCTACCGTTTAAATACTGCTTTCACAGCTTTTTTTCATGTGCCACCGCGCCAAACACATTTATATCCTGCAAAGGAAAAAAATGATCAAAAAGTGTTCCCGCTGACTTACTTTCATTTCATCCTCCCATTTTCTACCTTCCCAGAATCAACTTTTTCATCCCAAACCATATCTAACACAACCAAACACGGTGGATTTATCGTTTCTTGCAAACTTTCCCCAAAAATACGGTAGAAAGTGCAGAAAATAATTCGAGAAACGTTTTTTAAAAGCCCGACATAAACTCTAACAATTGGTTCAGTCCTCCCTTCGACCGTGTAATATTATCATCGCATTTAACTTTTTCCAGAACATTCACATCACAACACGACTCCACACATTTTCCCCTCCCTAGCCACGCCATGGTGACGCCAGAAGCAAGAGCAAGACACAAAAACTAATGACCAAAGTTTGATCTTCTCTCATTTCTCCGGCTTTCTCTTTCCGCTTGGATCAGAACTTACTTGCTAACCATTTTTTTCAGAGTCATTTTCCCCATTTCTAAATATGAATACATATGTAATAATAATCATCATAATAATAGGCGTCTGTAGTGATAGCTATTGCATAGCTTGGCTTGGTCTGCTTTCTCTTGGCTCATTACAAACTTTTTCTTCTTTCTCCTTTTCCTATTAGACTAAAAGGGATGGTCACGGCCGCGAGATTTGAGGAAAGACAAGAGCAGAGCTCATCCCAAAAATATATTTTTTGCACATTTTTCCATCCCCCGGGTAAGTAGTGGAATGATGATGTTTAAGCTTTAGTCTGGCTATTTTTGTATAGAGACAAAAGGCCATTATCTTTATCTTCAGCCAACGGAGAGCTGAGCAGCTGCCGTCATAATAGTAAGTATCATCATCGTCATCACTTTCACCATTTACTTTCTCTGCTTTCACTTGATTTTTTCAAAAAACGTTCAAGAGAAAGTCCTTGACTTATTTTTCCCACGAAAGAAAAAAAACTGGAAAAAATAATCCCCAGGGAAAACACGACGAGATTGAAGATTGAAGGCCATGCAATTTTCATGGAAGAGAAAATAGGTAAACAGACTGAAGTGGTGAAAAGTCCATCTGGACTGGTGTGGATTCTGGAGAGATTTAACATTTTCACCAGAAGGCGGAAAAGTTTCCGACTTCAATTTAGTCATTAATTACATTAATGAAAAGCCATTTAGTTGAGGAACAAGTTTATCCATTTTCCGGGATAAAGTTGGACAATTAATACCTTTCGATATAATTCCCAAAACTACCTGAGGGTAATGAGCCGATTAAGGATGTTGTCGAAGCTTCATAATTTATTGCCTTTTTCACCACCACGGAAAAGAAAGATTTACCTTCGTTCTTTGCGAATGAAAGCACAGGTATCACGATTACAATTACAATTGTTTTCATTTTTGCTTAGTGGCTTTCGTGCAAAATCGCGGCCATTAGTCATTACAATTTCAGCCCATCCAAGCTTAACTGCTGTCTGTGAAGGAAGTCTTCTTGCGTTTTCTTGAGTTCCAACTGCATGGAACTGTGGAAAGTCCACCAAAGAGCACAGAGAAAAATGCAAAATTGCTCTAGTAACCAGTATCCTCTCAGACCAGTCCAGTCGTTTCATATCTAATTCTACTTTCACCGCCTTCCCTCCAGCCTCTCCCAGTTTTTTTCCAGAAGAGACACTATATACTAATGTTAGGTTGCATAAAAATGCGCCCATTCCTTAGGATATACCAAATTTACCCATCCATACTCTCTTACTAGCTGTACTATGACAAAATATAATGCTCCTTACTTTCACCAAGGAAGTGAAAATGCACATGTACATCACTTCCCATTACATTTTTTTCTGAAGAAGTCTATCAAGTCTGCTCCTGCTTCTAGCAGCACCTCTTTCTAGTCGAGTCGCTCGTATGGAATGAATTCATCTTGCTACATGGACTCGCACGTCTTCACTTTCCTTTTTAAAATTCTGAATTCACCTTCATTTCATACAGAATGATATTCCTTATCACTATCACATGTAGGATCCTATATAGAGTCATGCACGCATACAAAATTCCCATTCCCTTTCTCTTCACCTCCATAAAAAAATAATATTCTTATTCTATTCTAAATTCTGTTATTCTTATTCCTTGACACAAAAAGAAGAGCTCAGGGAGCCATATGTTTCCTTCCAAGTTTTCTTTCCAGCGCATCGCTTGTCCCTCTTTTCCCCTTGTTCACCCTCCTTGTATTTACAACTTTCACTCTGTTGAGCTGACTAGTACTAGTACGAGTCTTCACTCCATGTTTTACATGAACATCTGAGCACGGAACACCCAACTAAATATTCAAAATGCTCAAAAAATTTTCTTTACTGGAGTGAAAGTAAAAACAAGGAGAAAGTTGTGAAGGCACAGGAGTCATATTGTAATTTCAAGAGAAAATGCAATTTTTCCAGTTCTTTATTCCTTCAAGAGGAAACAGGAATTTGAAATATGCTAAGTCTAAAATAAATTCCAGGATGAGATGAGAGCAAGTAAGAAAAATGCACTTTTAACAAGGATGAAAGCAAAATATGGTGAAAGCATACTGTCCATGGAAAATCGATTTTTTGCTGTGGATTTTGCATAAAATGAGCTTCCCAGCAGATTAATTGCTTAAGTGTTCCTCAGGCAAATAGTTGTGCTACTGAAAACACGAACAGATGCAAATTGTTTACTTTTTATTAATGAAGTGGAACAAAAATGTTTGCTTATCTGATTTAATTTGTCCATAGATGCAACGCTCAAATTTAATTCAATCAGATTCCATTATAGTTTGAAGCGGATTTACGAAACTTACGACATTTTTAATTTAAATTTACCCTAAAGATACAAAACTGGATCAATGAATTTATTCAATGTTCAAGTATTGCATAAAATGCAAACAAAAATTTCTCTCCAGTAGACCAATTTTTTCTTCATTTTTTGCCACCGTACTCATGCGTTTTATTTCCGCCCTGTTTGTATTTCTAATCTTCGTAAACTGATCCCGAGAGACTAGTCAAAGAAGCAGTCGTAGAAAGCATTCAAAATGTGGCATGCGTCTTAAGACAAGTCACCTTCCACTACCAGACTACCTAAAGTCTTGCCTTGCCAAAGCAATTGTTTCTCTTTCACAAAATATGTCTTTTTTAACGAATTCCACGAAAGTCAAAAGTCAAGTCAACGTTATTCCAATTCCTGCCAGCCCCTGCCTCTCGTTTTATTTCATTTTTTAAAGGAATGGAATTCTTTCAAGAAGAAAAGGGATTCACCATTCACTTCACAGCTCTTGTCCGGAAATGCACATTTCACTCTGGAATTATTGCCTCTGCTGCTTGAATGCCACTGCTGATGAGAGGAGCATGATAATATGATAGCTTCATATGAATACATACCTCAGCAGACCAAAGCCAAGGAAATAATGCTTTCTCCTCTGTCTGCATGAGTCACTGAGGGGCAATGGCAACTTCAATTCAAAAAGGACTTTTTTATAGATCATGAAGATGATGAGGACCAGCACTAGCACTAGCATCGTATAACGGTAGAATGGGATGGTTTTTTTCCTCTGGAATAATGTATTATTGCACCCAAGCCAGGAATGCAGGCTCGGTGCTCGATCCCGAGCTCCGCTGAAGCGTACTATTCCTGTGCTCCTTAATATTAACGTGAATGACATGATTCCCTATTCCATGAATGAATTAAGAAACCGGGGAAGAAACGAACGAGAATGAGAGTTGGATGCAAAGTAAAAAGTAAGTACGGGAGGCGTAGGAGAAAAAACGCATAAGAGTTCACTAACCTTTTTTTCTGAAATTGGTTACATTTCTTTCGAGTTTGAGCGTTCTTTTTTTCAGAGAATTAAAATGACATTGTCATTGCCTCAGCTACAGCTATAATTCCAATCGATGCTTCGACAATGGAAAATGCTGTAGAGTTAAACATTTCTCCCCGCTTCTTGATCTAATTCTTTAATTCATGAAATGTATGTACATATGTAAAATACTTGCTCAAGCTGAAACGCGTGTTTCCTCTACCCTGGACATTTTGAATGGCATAAATAATGAAATGGAAATATGTTTCCAAATCCGGAATCCTTTTTGATTTCATCTGCTCCTGTCTTTGTCCTGGATTGAGACGGATTGGGTTGGATGACAGAGACATGCCAATGAAGATCTTCTATCTGAAGCCCTTTCTCACTCATCATTCATTACAATAAGAGATGCGACACTTTCACTCGCTTTCTCTATGTGTCTCCTTTACTTTACTAGCTCAGCTTGTAGTTTTTTCTCCCTTTGTTTGAAATAGCACAGGGAACAAGCTCATTTTCTCCATTTACATCCCATCCCATCCCACGCCAGTGATTTGTTATTTTTCCCCAGTCAGTCAAAGAGAATGAGAGGATGTTTGCAGCTTGTACTTTTACCAAAGGAGAAAATACGCAGTTTTGTCAGGTCTCGCTTATTCTCTTTTCAATTTCATTTTTGGGAAACAAGTTTTTAGAGAGGTGAAAAAAGAGGGGAGAAAGTAGAAAGAACTACAGGAGTAGAAGAGACAAAGTTGAATGAATCGAATAAAGGCTCTCTTTCTTTTGAAATGTGATCTGTAGTACTGTGCGATACATACGACATCCCGGCAGGACGACGACGTAGTACTTAATAAAGCTGAAAGAAGAAGTGAGAATCAGCTTCCGCTTCGCCAGAAAAGAAAACAGTGGCCCATTATACTTTTTTCAGCGATCATCATCATCATCATGATCACGATCATGGAGAGAAAGGATGACGATCATTATATTTTTTCAACAGACTACGGACGAAACGGACTGTACAACTTTTCCCTGAAAAATATACAGAGGAAGTGTTGCAAGCTAACAAAACGTGAAAACATGATGGCTTTCACTTTACTGCTCAGTCCGTATCAAAAGCGTTTTTTATTGCGCGAAAGAGAAGGCAAATAATGGAATTGTAGAGGAGTAGGAAAAAAGAGTTGAAGTTTCAAGTGCCTCTCTTTCTTCAGTGGTACAATATCGCAGTTATTCTTTCTTCTTCGGGGAGCTGAAGTGAGTCGAGTGCTACAGCTACAGCAGCCATAGAACCCAAGCCAAGCAAAGCCACAAGGGTCCTTTTAAATGACTTCCATTACCACATTTATTAACTTTCACGAGCAAGACAGAAAAAAATATATAATACAATACAAAGAATGGAGTCAAGGGTCGTATATTTTTCTTTTCATTTTCTTTTATTCTTCTCCCTTTCAAAAAGGAAGGAGGAGAAAGTACTATAATGGTAGTAATAGTACAATGACTTGGAAATTGTAATCGTAATCGTGTAATGAAAAGAATGCATTACACTGCATTGTATTGTATTGTATTGAACATGAACTGAAGAAAAAAATCTCATTCCGGCAGATTAAAGATTATGAATTTTTTTTCTCTTTGTCTGGAACTGGAGAAAGCAGTAGCAGAACAGATAAAGGAAATTGGCTAAGCTGGCTCCGGAGGCGCTTAGGACCTAATTATAATTATTTTTAAAACTGGGAGATTTTCCAGGGATCATAGTGAATTTAGAAAATGGTTTCTCGAGGATTTTTTTCATGTTATTCTGGCTTGTACTTTGTACCGTTTTGTTGGCAGTTTGTCGAGTTTGAGTTGAGTCGTACATGTCTCGGGGAGGAATGAAATTCATTCATTAAGAAAGGGAAATTTGTTTGACAGGAAATAAACGACCGGAAGTAGAAGTTGTCCGCCTGTTGGTCAAAAAAGACTAATGTGCACACAAAAACATTACATTACATCGCAAGACAAAGCGAGGGAGAAAGAGGGAATGGAAATGGACTTTGAAGAAAAAAATAGAGAACATGCTGAACACACGCATTAAATTCTTGTAAAAATCGCTCATGGTCAAGGCGGTAATTACACACGAGGAGAGGGAAGTAGAGGGTATAGCAGGGGGAGAGGAACCCATAAAACATATTTATACGGACGCATGGACGATAAAAAAGTTTTTAAATGTGTCAGGAAAGCTGTGATTTATTTGCATAATGATTTTCATCTCGGAAGAGTGAGTAAACTCGGAGAGAAAAATACAGAAGGGTGAATGCTAAGGAAGGAATAAGAAGTTTAAGTCTGGAAAAAGGGCATTGCATCCAAACAAGAAAACTCTGGATATAATGGCCATTGTTTAAACAAGAAGTAAATTAAACGTTTAGTGGCAGCGTAAGTCGTTTAAACAATTGCTTACACCTTACACCTCTTGAAACACCAATGGTTTACGGTAAACAAAAACGGTTTAAACCGAAAATGCACAAGAGCGAACACTCTCAACCATCTCAAACTTTCGTTTTTGTTTATAGTTTAAACATTACATAAACCAATTTTTGTATTTGTATTTATTTACTTGATCTGAATTTACAAAAAAAACAGGAGTTTAAACAAAATAGTTTAATAAAAAAAATCATTCAAACGTTATATTTACAAGTAGTTTGTTTAAACTTTATCATCCATAAACAATGCCGTTATACAGAGAGTTATAAATTTCTTAGCCCCTGAGCACCTACATGCACCGCCAACATGCCACCACCACCGCACCAGAAAATTTGAAAATATACGGTCTTCCCCTTTCCCTTCACCCGTTCCTTCTTCTCCTCCAAATTTTTTCTTCAGACTTCGTTTTCTCCTCGGTTCGGCTTCAGTTCAGTAGGAAAAGGAAAATTTATGTGATATGATTATGTTCTCCAAGCATGTAACGCAACCTCCAAATTTTTTCTTCAGACTTCGTTTTCTCCTCGGTTCGGCTTCAGTTCAGTAGGAAAAGGAAAATTTATGTGATATGATTATGTTCTCCAAGCATGGAACGCATTTCTTTCTTTCTACGTATGTACGAGCCACGTACTCAATAAAAACCCGACTCGAACTCTTCTCAGTTCAATTCATTCTTTCTACTTTCGGACCTCTACTCTCCTCATTCCATTTCCAGACATATAGAGCTCGAGAAAGGGTGGGAAAAAAATTATTATAGCACAGGCATTTTGAAATCCAATCGAAATAAAAAGTATGGTACAATTAAACTAAATTTCTACATTCCGCTCTCAATACACGTCACCCATTTACGGTTTTATTGGGATCTATCCTCCGGACTCCAAAAAAAGGTAGCCATAGAACAAGGATATAAATAAGTATACTCTGTCTAAATAACTTGGCAGTGCGGTAGTAAAGCTGGAAATGCCACTAGAATTTTAAGCTGTTCATGAACTTAAAACCGGAGAAAGTACTCCGTCTGTACCTTGTTATGTAACTTGTGATTACAAACCTTAATTAGGTACTTTCTCCACGCGGGGATGTTAATCCTAATCCAATCCAATCCTCGATGCGTATTTAATCAAGTCCCTGTTCAGTTGAATGTTCGATGCTGACTAGGTTATCCAGCATTTTGAGCAATTCAATATTTATCGCCAAAGTGAACATCTACCAGACCATGTAAAGTAATTCCTCTGAGAACTATGACTATGAGCACTGAGTAGTAGGCATTAAAAGTAACTGTAACGGCTTTAAACGGTAATGAACACTAATGATATGATGAAACCATTGAGCATTACACCTTAATAATTTTAGCAGAGATGGACGTGGGTAAAATATGCTGTTTTTGCCCACCCGTTTTGAAACGTATTAAAACGGGTTTTATTTTTCAAGATCTGTTTTTGCCCTGGGTTAAAACCAATGGCTAGCATTTACTTGCAATGGTAAAATACAGCCCGTTTTTGCCCACTGTGTTTGGATAAAAATGGTTTTAACCCTTTTTACCCACCCACTAGTTGTTTGAACCCTGGGCTTTATCCATCTCTGATTTATAACAAAAAAACTGGTTGAACTGTTTCCATTTTAGAAAAATACGTTTACAAAATATTTTGCAAAAGCAAATTAGCATTTTTTGCATGAAAACTCGGCAAAAATAAAAGTATTTTTGCATTTTAGCAAAAAAAAAAAGAATTGCAAAATTTTGCCAGTGTATGACGAGTATAATCGTAAGCTCAAAGCTCTAATGTAATCATGATCATGTTCATTCATGTCATGCCATTTTTAACTCTAATGGGATGATGGCACATTCACATTGCACTGCATTGACTTTCGCTTGGCTTGACTACTTATGTACATGCTCTTTAGGGAAAGGAATGACATTGGATGAGGATGATCATGATCATTTCATGATGATAGCCATAATATAACGAGGATGTGATCGCGATGGCGATGGCGATGATCTTGATGACACACAACATGTTTCCCATCCAACTTTAAGTAGAGAAAGAGACCAGCAGAAAATATTCCAGTCCAGTTCCAGAAAATGTTTTAGGTTAAGAGGGGTCGTTCATATATTACGTATTCCTAGAATGTTGGAGGGTTCTGATAAGACTTGTAAGTAATCCACTTCCACTCCCCTCACGCATTTTTGAAAATTAGGAAACCGGAAGCGTTAAGAGAAAGTGAAGTCTAGAGAAAGCATTTGTCTTAGCTTTACGTTATGTATGAATGGTCCCAGGTGGACGTGGAGAAACTTTTTTTTCTCATCTCGAAAATTTTCTTTCTGCTGCTGCTTAATCTTCTCTGTCTCTTCTTTCCCAAGCATGCAAATTATATCGCTCTTAAATAGATCACATTTTATGTACAGAGGATATAGGTATAGTATTCAGGGGAAGAATTAAGCCCTTTCAGCTTTCTCCTCGTGGTTCTGGTTTTTTTCTCCCTGGTTTACTAGCTCTCCACTCTGTGTCTGCATAATATATTATCGCTTATGTATTTTCATGTTCATCTGCGTAAAATGCTGAGTCTTGTCTTGTCGTCACCCAACCCACCCTACAATACTATGTATACCGTACCACCATCACCATCACCATCAACCACCAACCGAACCAAACCACTGGAACTAGAACTGCCATCACCGTCATTATCATCGAGAGAGATCGAGGAGATGGTGATCATGATCATCGTCATCATCTTTATGGTGCAACTACTACTGCTACCATCATCATTTTCTCTCTCTTGCTTCCTTTTCCAGATAGAAAAAACTTTTCTCCGGAAAAAGCATTTTTTTCTTGTCCTCAGTCCTCCTCATCAAGCCCTCGTCATCCTCATCCTCGTCGTCCCATAAAAAATATGTAATGATAATGAGCCATGCACTCATGCAATCATGGTGATGAGTGATGACAGTGGAGAAAGGAAGAAAAAAAATTCGGATCCGGATCGGATGCTCTTTAGTCCACTGGGAAACAGGAAGAAGAGGAAGGAAGATATTACTAATACTCTACTACAGGGGAAAGCAACTTTCACTGATTGGAATTCAACTGGAGAAAATATATGATTTTTTCTCGTCACTGGAGAAAAGAAAATTAAGGTGGAGGTGGAATTGCAAAGGCTTGAAATGAAGAGTAGAGTAGGGGTCTCCGGACTGAATGAAATGGATGGATGGAAACAGTAAAATTTAATGAGTGTATGATGAGGTCGTAAAAGATTGAACTTTCCCCGTTTTCTCCCCTACACTACACTCCTGCTTGAGGAGAAGGGAGGAAATGAGACTTTCACTGATTTTCCCCAATTAGTCCATGCAAAATTCATAATTCCCATTAACTATGAATACGTAAGAGCTCTGAGAGCTCACATAATCTCGTGAATTTTGAATGAGGGAAGTCATAAAAAAAACCTTCCGGAGAAAGTAGAGTAAAAGTAGGAGTACACATATATGTATATATAAAGACTACGGATAGCATTTCAACTTTCAGCAAGGAGAAAGGTGAAGAATATAAATTCCTATGCATTGTATGAGGTGGACAATGGAAAATGGGACAAAAGGACGGAGTAATCAGAGCGGGAGAGTGTTTTAACAACTTCCTTGAAAAATAAAATTAGCTAGATTGGATTATACGTATGTAATGTCGTGATGTGATGTGATCCAATGCCATATTAGCAACTTTGAATGATCATTCCACAACTCAAACTCACGTTAGGAATAACATGAAAAACTTTTGGGGAGAAAGAAGAGTAGAAAAAAAGCGGAATTCGATTTTCGAGATGAGGAAAACCCTCAAATGAGGATTTTCATTGAGTGAGTAATACTATGACATGACGGCACGTTTCATCGCAGGGGTTTCAGTTGTTGGCGTGTTGTTCAAGTAACAGAGCCGTATTATTGGAGGGCAAGCAAGAGGCAAGACACGAGGCAAAACCAGAGAAAAAAACAAAAGTAGGGGGGTCATACATCTAGAAGTCACGCAAATCTCCTAATTAAATTTGCAAAGATAAGATAACATGTAAAATTTTTCAGTTTATTTTCCGAAATTCTTCAGCAAACTTTAAACATGGTTGTCAAATTTTGAATACAAATTTCAGCAAATTTCTTCATAATTTTGCAATTTGAAAATTTTTCAGAAAACTGCAATTCATGAAGTTTTAAATATAAATTTTGGTTTCATTGAAATACTAGCCATGAATAATTTAGGTTTGTAGGTATTTTATCGTGTCATTCGGAATGGATGACCCCTGGTCGACCCAAACACATAGAAAAAAAAATAACTTGGGCAAATAACACAACGCAACTCAACAGAGAATACCGTTTCCCATATAAATACAAACAAAAACTGTGGAAATGGGAGTTTTATTTCAGTTACGTCCTTCTCTTTTCATATTTATTCACATTCACAATCCCTCCAACTCCAACTCAAA
>JAHZNI010001225.1:0-10522 GCA_027744415.1 Seira ritae
TCCCCACTGTTGTTCGCTGAAGAGAACGTGACAAACCAAACAAAGATAGCAAGTACCTATGTTGCGCGTTTGCTTGCTGTGGCTGATCTCCAATTCGAAGTTCTTGCTTTTAAGGGCAAAAGCAAGAGGCACTGAGCAGTCGATTTTTTCGCTCAATTAAGTTAGTTGAGGAGCAGCATTAACAGGGTTAAAGCAATTATCGCAGTCGCTGCTCCGTCTACAGAGAGTGGCGGTAATCATAATGATGATGATGAAGATAATAATGACTGTTGCGTACTTAATATCTTACGCACTGACGTGGCCTGAGTGATGATGAATTTTCATTGATAAAATGGCTAATTTCAATGGTTTCCCTATTGAATCTATAGCACAAACCAAATTATTCATCAAACGGAGAGCTAAAATGAAGCCAAAGGCTGACACAAATTCATTTCATGGGCGTTTTCCCTTGATCTGATCCTTCTTCAATTCAAGAAAATGTCTTTCGGCCCAACAAAGTCAAGCCAAGCTAGAGCCAGACAATATTCGTGAACAAAATAAAATGACAATGTTAGGCTTAAAGTAATTTAATTAGCCTTCAAGCTAACAATCATATCGTTAAACTTTTGGTCAATTTTTTTCGTGTAAAAGTATGAAATTTTGAAATTTTTGATTGTGCGAGCTCGTTTAATCATGTCATATCGTATCAATTTTACAATTTAGGGGCACTTACTTAACGCGTTTTCAAAAAAGTAAAGCAAATTAGATATGAGATGAATGAACCAGGTAGAGATTGAGATAAAGCTGAAGACATCATACGATTTTTTAATTTTCTTTCGTAAAATTTCGTAACAGAGCACAACATTTTTCTCGATATTGCATAACGCAATGGCATCAAGCAGAGGTTCGCAACAAGATTAAAAATAAAAAAATGAAATCAAGTTTTTGGGTGCTTAAATAAATGGCTCGGGTCACTCGACATGAAAACAATCGTAAAAACAGCTTATTTTTAGTATTCCTCAGGGTAATTATTTTTGTGGGTTGTGGCCATGTTTGTTTTGCTTCTCCGGAGACATTTTGCAATACTGCAATACTCTCTGGTCATCCTATTTTTCCTTGTTGGCATTTATTGGCTTTTTTCGAAACGACTACATGTCATTATCGCATCTTAACTGCTGTTATTGATGTTTTTGTTCTTACGCTTGATAGAATCTACGCAGTTTTATTGCGTCGCGTCATTCTGCCAGAGGTGTGGACCGGACCAGACCAATTGACTAGATCACACTGGCAATACTTACCAATCCAATCAATTACAATTGCCTGAAACGTGTACCTTTTCTTGTAATTACAATGCTTCTCGTTTCACAAGAGCACGAAATCTTCTACTGAGGCAGAACGCAAACATGATTATGATTACCGAATCAGGCACAGCCACGGTTATTCAACTTAATCGACTGGTAGTTTCCGTCAACACCTCCTATCTCGTTGAGCAAAATATACATAAAGTATAACAAGCTTGTCACATGAATCATGACTCGAGTCTATTGTTTTGCAATGCATACCTGTTTAATCCGGCTAATTATCGGATTACGCAGAAACTCAATTATTTGGTAATCTCTTAGAGCGCAAAAACAAAAACTGGATTAACATGAGTACCTACAGAGGAGGAGGACATGCACGCTTTCCCTCATACTCTTTGTTTCTCACTGCGGGATTAAAAACTGTTGTGTTTAGGTCTTGTCTTAATCAAACAACTTGAAATTCGTGGATGTCGATGTTGATGCAATTAGGAAAACAATGGATGGTTTTGTCACGCACGAAGTTAAATGTGGACTCGATCAATTTCTCACTTTTAAAATTGGGGTTAAAATCACTTCGCTTTCCTTTCATCAGGACTAAAACTTGACAAGCTCTGAAATTTGAAATGAAGTGAGTTGATCAAGCTTTAAATTACAAATCATGAGGGCTAAAATGGCTCTTTAACAATCCAATCCAAGCCTTTTTAAGTGTCTTTTATAGAAGTTGTGTGCGTAGGTGTTCTCAGGTATTATTTTGGAAGTTATAATGGATGAGCGTATTGTAAATTGTACGCATCCAACCAAAAAGGGTAAATTGTACCCTTCTCCCAAGAAAATCTACAGTCCATAATCCACATCCGCTCATCCGCTGCATCAGTAGTGTAACTTAAGACTTGAATATCCTTGGACTCATGCAAATTGTTGAGTGCGTGCAACAACGTATAACTGTAAACATAGACATCTTGAGAAATAGGAATATGTTGAAAATGCTAATTTTGGAAACTGCTTAACGGCCAGTAAAGACGTATCCAATTCCATGTAGCACAAAACCTTCTACAAACTCAAAATGATGTTATCACACAAAAAAGCCATATATTTTCTCATACTTACTTTCCAATACGTCACAACATATGTATCTTTATTTTGCATGTCCGTGTCCTATTCCTATCCCATAAGAGCATCGTACGAAACATGACTTGATGCAGAAGGCTACAGGCACACAGGAAGTGTATTAAGTATGCGTTATGATGTCCTTTGCGATGCGCTTTAATTATAGTTGCACACACCTCAAGTTCAGTCTCAATGCATTATTTTCCTACTTAAATCTTTCAAAGTGAAGTAATTATGCATTAGAAATCGACCACAAGTAAAGTGCTGGACGCATCGGGACTCATGCAGGCATTTTTTAAAAATATGCGTTTTTTAAATCCCCAGGTCTGGCACTAGCAGTCGCAAAGTATTTTTCTCACTTTGACACATGCGTCCATCGAGATCCAAGTCAATCTTCCTTCATCAATGTTTTGATTAAAATGCATAAAATTTATTGCTAAATTACCAATCGCACTCACATACAAAAATAGTTTTGACAGTCGTGCGGCGTGTGCGATCTTCCTCATGGCCTCAAGCCCTTATCTTTACAATTTCAGTAGGTATTTTCTAATTTCATCGTTTGACAGGAATTCAATTGATGGTGGGGTAATCAAGGAAAAAAGTTGTCAAAACAAAAAGTGAAAAATAAGAGAGTGTCCGCATACCTCACATTCACATCGCATCAAATCTACAGTGGACTACAACAAATTAAAGATGCAAATGCATTGGAAATATATCTCATTCCTCAAAAAGTATTTCAAAATTTGCGATGCCTTTAACACAAATGGAGTTTTGAGATTTATTGGATATTGTCTATCCATCACTTGAGCTAAGATGCAGCTAGCTGTACCTGCATGTGAATTACATTTCTGAAGGTAGCTGAACACTGTCAATGTCAATCATACACGCTTCGTTTTATGGAGAAAAAACTTTAAGGCGATCGCGAAGGAAGAAACAATGTATGCATGAAATTGATATGGATTTCATTTAGAAGGTCATCTGTTGATGATGATGATCGAAACGAACGATATATTACTGAGAAGTTAAATGGACGCCATGCGAAAAAAAAAAATCCATCTTGTCCTTACTTTCATTACGCTTGAAAATAAGAAGACGAAAATAGAAACAAAAGATGGACGACGACAACGGCAGCACACGATTCGTAATTTAAGATAATGGAGAAAAAAGTAATGTGCTGATTTTTTTCGTCTTTACGGAATATTTTTTTTTGTGTGTGGTAACTTCTGGGCAGTATTGTAGGCTCGTCCTTTTGTTCGTGTTGATTACTTATCACTTTATCAGTTCGTGTACTATTGGCAGGCAAATTACCATTTCGAGAAGATTGAGCGACAGACAGGTCGCTTAAAACACTGATTTGTACTTCAACTTCAGCACTAGTTCAAGTTCAGTTTTATGACTGTCCATGCGTCGGCCACCTAAAAGAGACGATTTGAGGAGGTGATGTGATGGCTCGATGCATGTTTGATGAGACGATGACAAGGTGAGATGCCTTGGATCTGAATCTGGTGAGATATGATCGTGTTTTCTGCAGATAATGAGCTTTTGAATTTACGAGCAGGAAGATTTTATTTCATGTTTTGCCTTTTGAACAAGGATCATACCGCGCCGACGCACTGATGGAAAGAAAACAGAATGACTACTTCAATTGTGCTAATTTGCGATAATGTTTGTTTTCTGAGAATAAAGCTGGAAATTTGTGAAAAGATGAAAGGAGAACCGCTCACTTAAAGGTGATTTACGAGGTACATAATAGAGTTTTAAATGCTCTTAAATGTCTTGAGAAGGTTGAAAAAACAAACGCTGTTTTTCTTGGAATTTTGAGTGAACTCATTTGGAAGAAAATACTATTATTGTGAGGAGCTACTAGCGTGCGTCTCCATACAAAATGGGTGGCAGTGCAGTGGCGGTAATGATTGGGTGCGAGTGAGCGACCATTGAATTACCTGCAATGATGGAAGGAAGGACGCGTCCTCATCAAAGATTAACTTTGACGTGGGATGAAAATGGGATATGGGAAATGACTTCAAAATTAAATGACTTAAAACAACCTAAAGAACTCTGGCTGAACTTAAAGGAGTATTATTATTGAACGATTGAGCCCTACCCAAATTTTTCTGTCTTAAGATAAAAAGGAATGCATAAATTTTGGAGGGTTGAGATTGTTAACGGAGGTATGCAATTATTATGAAACCGTGACTTTTGACCACGTGCACGTTTATTAAATTCAGCGGCGGCCAGGCGGCCTTCCTCGAACGAAATCAAATCTTGCACAATGGCGGCCTTCCTCGAACGAAATCAGTTTCCCGTTCAGGGAAGAAGGGCGTTAATGAATGTGGCATGAATTGAATTGGGTTTGAAATTTTCCACATAATTTTCTTCTTAGATTATTCAATTGATGAGGATATTTTCATGTGGGAGTGATATCATGCTCATAGGTCTGACATGAGATCTAAAAATATTTTGCGTTCATTGTCCCTCCGTATAAAACAAAGTTAAGGCTAATCGACCTTGTTTTCAATATAATTGGATCAATTTTTATGGCCAAATGAGAGGATATGAAGCGCCTAATAATATAATATTTATGAATTTCCGAAAACATTTATTATAGCTGAAGGATATGTTGTATCGCAGCGGATTAGAAGATGACAGGGTTGATAGAGATCTTGTCTCGTAAAAGCACTTATCACGANAACATTTATTATAGCTGAAGGATATGTTGTATCGCAGCGGATTAGAAGATGACAGGGTTGATAGAGATCTTGTCTCGTAAAAGCACTTATCACGAGAGCATTTTCGTCTCTCAACAGGAATTTTAATAAGAAGCTAATTTGCATGTGGATAAATAGTGGCTAAAGCTTGTTTGCTTAAGTATCTTTTTACTGCCGGAATCTCATCAAAATCATAATTTTACGACTTTCCATTTAGACATATTTAGGCATGTACACGGTAGGGAAAATTCGCGAAAAGTATGAATTGCAGAGATGTTTTCTAAGGTGAGAGTCCTTCACAAGTTTCATCAAACCAGTACCAGGCTATAAATTACAAGAATATGTGCTTCTTTTGTCAGTTTGAAAATTTTTATTGTTCCTTAATAGATTTTTTGTTTACCTTGCTTGAATTAATGCACTGTTAAGTGCGCTGCTCACTTCTAGAAAATCAATTAGCCAAGTAGTAACAGTGCTTTGTTTTATGACAGACGTGTCCAAACTGGGGTGAGATGAAAATGGCAGGTGTATTGAATTATTAGGTTGTAGGTACTTAATATGCATAAGTATTTGACATTGATTTGCTTTGAGAGCTTTTTTATGAAATTGAAATTTAATATTGTGAACAATGTCATCAAATTAGAGGTTCTTGTTGATCATGCCTAATCAAATGTGATTGGATGACCGGATAACTACGAGTTCAAATAAGCCTTCAATTAGGGTCGCTCATATTTAAATGTAAATAAGTGATTTGTTTGATATGTTTCTTAAATAATATGCCCCAATGTTGAGCGCAACAATCGGTTCTTTCTATGCACTATCATGAACCGATGCTCCCTGATATAACTTTGCAGTTCATCTTTCAGTTTTCAACATTTCTTCTAAACTTCCTTGTCAGGTCAATGCGTACATTACATAACACATACAATTAGTAAAAACATTAGGAATTTCAGAATCTGAAAGCTTAAATGCTTCTGGCGAGATAATAAGGCCTGTTCTTTTTTTAAAGAATCTTGCAACATGATTATTCTCAAGTTCAAACTGATTCCTTAACTGTCAGGTTAATTAAATCCATATCGAGATCACAAAAGGCCGAGCTGAAACAATGCAATCACAATTCGACCTTACGATTTCATTTCAATTCTTTTTAAGGAATGTCCCTTTTGTCTGGTCTCCTATCTCCAAAGTTCATTGAGATTGACAACGAAATACTTACTGGGCACCTTATTGCATTGATTTGGCAGACAAGACGAAATTCCATCTTAGTAGTTACCTACTTTTCACATTGCCAATAACGATTTTCTTCTACGAGCATGCGCCAGTGAGTTTACTGGTTGTTCGATGGGATGAATATCAGAGCGTCAGAGCTTATTAATGTCAACACAAGTTCATGAGGGATGAACTCGATCCTACCTATTTACATTTTAAATCTCCACCTTCTTCTTCGAGAAATTCCCATTCCCTTGTCCGACGATCGTAAAAACAAAAATTATTAACCTTTTGTTCAATCAATCGATCGCCCTCAATTCAATAATAAAATGAATTAGGGGCACGGATACCAAACCAAATGCAACAAAATATTCAAGATCAACTCTCAGCTCATTTGCTTGCCAATACAAAGGTTTCCTTTTGTGCTGTAGGCAAAAAAGTGACAAGAAGGAATCGTAATTGATTCGAATGCATCGTAAATGCATTTACACTTTACCTGAAACAGAACCGATTTGATTTGAATTTGTCGTTTGTGATGTTGATCAATCAAATCTAAGTGACCGTGAAGCTACTCTCTACGCTTCCAATTTCCAATTCATTTGAGTGTGAGTGAGTGATGGTGATGAGCCTCACCTTGTCATTTGCAAAAAAGACGGTATTCATCTTCACATTTTTTTCCTATAGAAGATGGAGACGAAGAAGACATGTCGTATGAAAGAGGGAAAACAGCATGAAAAACACAATCGTCATGCAAAAAAATATAATTGAAATCCTTTTTACGAGTACCTATTTGTCCACTCGCCTGTCCTCTTGTCATCCCAGCCATGCTAGAGGCTGACATTTAAACAATGCAGAAAGTGACACTGACTGAAGGAACTCTACACAAAAAATATTGAAATCTGATTGGATTGGAGAGGGAAAATTTTTCATCTCTCTATTCATCTGTTATTTACCAACCGCTGTGGAGTAATTAAAAAATGTGTTTGGAATGATAATAGCAGCAGCATAAAATATGCATAATTGCCTATACAATTCAATATCCCATTTGAATTAGCTTATGGATCTGTCCGGCCGTGTTTGTATAGACATAATGAGCAATTTGCCAAACCATTTGAAATGCATTTTGCCCATTTGCAATGTTTGTTATTAGGATACAATCCAATAATTAATTTGGCACCAGATAGCATTAATTCACCGTTTGAAGTGATTGTGTCGATTTGGCTGAACTTGCAATAGTAAAGTGCATCAGCTAAGAAAATTACGTAATTTTAAAATGGCCGTGTGGTCAGGCAGTTGGTCAGCCATTGTGGAAGCCGTCCCAAAAAAATCCAATGAACTCGACTTGCAACTTCGGTAGTGCCAAAAAAATTAATTCATAATGTTCACCAAAATATAATTATTTTGTTAATTTTAATGAGGTAACAGTCAAATTTTCTATAACTGTAAATTTTTATAAGTCTGCCAAGCAGTTCATCGAAGCATTAATGAAAACATATTTTCATGCTATGACTAGCGGATTCTGTGGACGTGTGTCCTTGTGCACAGAAAAGTAGATTGCACATCGGAGCAAGATTGGGTTTTGGATTAAAATTGAAAAATGGCGATGACAATCTTTACAGCTTAATTGAGATGTCACCTTTTGTGGGAAACTATAATGAATTCAATGAGTAGCAGAATTCTATAATTCAGCATTCAGTATTGCACGTTCAAATCGAAAAACAGATCAATTCAGGTCAGCTCTGCTAGTCAGGAGTCAGTCAGAGCCATTGACGCCTAAAACTACTGCTTCATTGGCTGGCCGCCGGACGCCATGAGCCACGCCAAAGTACTTAACTTCGCGAAAGACAAAATCCTTAAAATTCGCTTGCGTCATATCATCCACCTGATCTACCTACGCTTGATCTTTAAAAGTGTTCGTCGTCACACAGCAATAATTAGTTTCCCATTCTCTGACACTGCTTGAACCTCACGTACACTAGTCAATAAATGTCAAACAGAATTGAATGAGTTCTTCTAGAAACCATAGACCGACCGAACCACAGGCTGAAAATGTAATTGACGGACTAAAACCACGAAGATAAAAAAAATGAAGCCTAACTCCTTATACGCTTCCGTTGTCCTTCGTTAAAACGTGTACTTAGTACTTATGCTGTTGTAGGAAGAGTAGTTATTATTTTTACGACTGAAGGAACATTCAAGTTTGAAAAGGTAGCCATGATTCATGGTGACTTTGTGACACTCATTTGCATTCGAATGGGAAACTATCCATAAGCATGAAGATGAAGTCACGTACGAATTGCAATTCCGCCCCACCTCGTAAATAGAGTTTTCCCCTTTCCCGTCCTGTCCAGTAGCTTTGCATTCTGTGAATATACAAAAAAGTTGATTTTTGAATAATTACATTGAAGCCATACTAGAGCCAATTTATTTGCAGTAAGGCCGATTGGACAAATACAGATGTCACTCATGATAATAATATGCTTTTTTTACTTACCTAATTAAGTTTGATTAGGGAGATGAATAACAAGGAAGAATGATGTGGTCTTTGAAATTAATTCTTAAATTAGTCAATATTGTTATTGTGGGGCTTCAATGAACATTAGTTATAGTGACTAAAGCGTCAATTTCCATTGTACAAGCACTAGCTAATGATAGTTCGAATTTCCTTGCGTAAATCTTCCTCCACCGGTAGCCTTCTGAGTGTGCTGCCTCTTCATGAATAAATTACTGACTTACCCCGTAATTTGATTCCATTGTTGGCTCATCTTCACCTCTTAACTTGATACTCAATTGCTGTGCGTAAGTATATTACATGAGTTTTACTACATCTGCAGTAAAATTAGGTACATATTTGGACCCTTCATTTGAATAGCCTTAATTTCCATATAAAAATGTTGAAAACATGCAGAAAACAATGGAAATCATCTTTCAGTGTACGAAACTAATCAAATCATTATAAAAATATCGTAAATAAATTAATGAATGTGTCCTTTTCAGTTTTTCCTCAAAAAGATATCGCAACAACTGATGAGCCTTGACAGGTCACGACAACGCAATCAACCCATCATTTCTCGTTTTCAACTTTATCGAATCACCCTGAAAATTACATTATTGAAGAATCAAATATCTATCGATATATCCCCAAAAACAAAAAGATTTTTTATTATCCTCGATTTATATTTCATTGAAAATTATGTTTCATAAAATAATCTAGTCATATAAGAAAATTGCATTATGCAGATTTACATACATACATTGTACCTTAATAAACCCGTCAGGCTTGACTCTGATTTGCATTGATTGAGTGAAATTATTCAAGACAATTTTATTGATGAAATAAGCAACATTATAAAACATCTTTTGAATGTTGTGCCATCAATATTCCCTTTTTTGTAGTTAGCTCACAGCCATCGTGGTCATCTTCGCAATGGTGGATTTTAGTTTTTGTAGGGAGCTTAATGATTTACTGATTACCGTTAAATTTATCGTGTGATTGATAAAATAAATGTGCATAATTTACGGCGACCATAAAGGAATGGAGAAACGCCGCAGTTTATGGACCCATTCATTAAAAACATCTCGTTAGCTGTTAGGTATTAGTTAACCTCTTCATGGGACTAGGAACTCAAAAGTAATTGATTCTCCAAAAATAAAAATCATATAAAACCAATGCTCAGAAATAATGTCTGAGAGTAGACAAGGATGTTTGAATTTAACATTTGCGTTTATTGAGTAAAAAGAAAACAGTTTAAATCCTGGAATCCCGGTATGTATCGCTAGTGCTGATATGAATTAACTTCGAATTAAACCAAAATTCATTCGTCTCAATCTAATTCATTCTCTTTCAAATCAGCATAATATGTGCCATTGGAGCAGCAATAGATAGAAGTCAGAGCTGAAGAAATGTGAATGAATTGTGATGTCTGATAAACTTTTTACGTAATACATTAACTTGTACTGATATGTTCTAAAATTTCTGAAACTTTACCCCGGGATATTTATGAAGCATAGAAAATTACTTACAAAGTTGCGTAACCAATCATATGATAATGTCTCGCTTGTGCTGGTCGATGCGTGTGGCGTGTGTCAGTCAATAATTAAACGAATTTCAGCAAAAATAATCCGTTCATAACAGCAAATGCCAAACATCATTATCATAATAAGTATTAAAGAGTGAGATGGAAAATTATTGGGCCGTGGTAATATTCTTTTTATACAAAA
>JAHZNI010001226.1:0-12126 GCA_027744415.1 Seira ritae
AACTGTGAGAATCTTTACTAATTTTAAATTAGTATTTACTGTAGCTGCTGCACAATGAACCTTCCACGGAGGAAAGGGTATGGACATGGCTGCTGCTGTACAACAGGAATCAGCAGCAGCGTCAGCAGCGATGGAATCGACATTGACGATGATCATGATCATGACCGCCTTCAAAATGAATCTTTGAACTCAACAAATAATTCCTCTCCCCACCTTAACATAATCGTTCCTTCTTCCCCTCGGAAGCATAAAAGACTAGTATGTTCCCTAGTCCGGGGACACTTCATAAGTGTAGCATGTACTCTAGCCCTATTCCTATTGTCTTTCCAAGTCACCCTAGGCCTGAGTGTAGAGACTTCCATGAACTCTAATAGTTTTTTAAATGGTGAAAGTGGTCCTTCCACATCGCAATCCCCTTTTCAGGATTCTTCCTTAGCCAATAATAACAACATTCCAACTGGGTCTTCATCTTCCGTGAATAATGTGATTGTACCTGGTCCCTCCTCCCCCTCAGCGCAGGCTGGGGGAACGAGTCCGTCCGTGCCTCAGTCTTATTTCATTAATGGATATGCGAACCTCGTTCAGAAGGTGACGGAAGCCGATTTGAGGACTTATGGGAAGAATAAATCTTTTCAGCTGCAGTTTAGGACTGTCTGCCCTTTCGGGAATATCGTTAATGACGTAAGTGCAATTTTTTCTTCATTTTATCGCGCTTTCAGACTAAAGACATCTCATGGCATGGCTCATGGCAATATAAGTAAGATAACGGTATTGAATGGAAAGCTCGATAAATATTCCGCCGCTAAAGCGAAAATTTACGTAATTATTACGATAGCTAATCAAACTTCAAACTTGTAGCTCTACACAAAGTCAGTTAAATTTTTTTGCAAGGGACGCGCTCGCTTTTGTGACTCTATCGCCAAGGGAAAAGATCCATTGCTCTGCAATTACAATTACAATATCACCATAGTCATTCCTTATCTCGTCGACGGATTTATAAGAAGTTCCGCTATTTCTGATAGAATCTTAATAAGTCATTATAGTGCTATTTACATTACAGTCTTCTCCTATTACAAGTACAACGTGCAGAGATATAATTTACTTTAAGGCATAATGCATTCAATTAAAAGGATGCTGCTTGAGGAAATTAAAAATAGAAAATGCCATTTTTACTCCCTTCATTTATTTATCTTGAATAAAATAAAATGGAGCCTTTGAGTATTTTTTCTCATGACATAAGAAGAACATCACCACCACCCTGCTGCAGTTGTCATTTTCATTTTTCCTTTTTTATCTTGAAACACGAAATGGAAAGTTTTTTATTGGTTCCCTCTGAAATTGATAAAAAAAATAGAATAAAAAAGTATTTCCTTGCTGAACCCTGAATGAAATGAATGAAAGACTTGTTGCTGCAATATAAAGCTGCGGCTTGTTTGCAGTAGGGATCCAATTTGTTCTCCCATGTTTCAATTGGACTACGCGTGATTTGTTTGTAGCTGTTTCGAATTGTAAAATTACAAAGAAAATCTTTTGAAAGCAGATGTGCCTGTTTGTATTTATTTGTAGGTTGTATCTTGCAGGCACTTTACGCATAGCGGTGCTAACTGCCAACTTGTGAAAAAATTATCCATGAAATTACGCTGACACGACGATTTATTGCTAAAAAAAGTGTAGAGGGATGATAGAGTTGGATTAAAATGACAAAGAAATTTGAGGAATTTAATGACATTTGCTTCCGTATCTGCAATCTGTACACTGCAACGCAACTGCAGTCGCAATCTATTCTGCACAGGTGATTTAGAGTCGAGTCGAAAACAAAAACGGTAACATGTAAATTGTCCGTAATTTTACAGTAATCTTTTCCTAGCTTCCATCATTACGTACTAGCGTAGAAGGGTGAGGATGGGAAAATTTTTAAGAATTAAAGCATCAAAAATGCATACCTACTTATAATAGTGACGAATACATAGTTAGAAAGAGTTCATCATTCTCCTTCCAAAAGTAATATTATAATTTTTAACAATGCAACTTTTTTTGCACAGAAAATTGCTTGTTATTTTACAAAGCAATTTATCGCTCATTACTATTACGCATAAAATGATGAATTTGCTGTAAAAACACATAAAAATACTTAGGCGTGATGAAGCCTTACGGCAATGCCAACGGCCGCAGTCGACTTTTGTCGGAATTTAAACAATTGCCATTTTTTACGATATTGTTTGCCATCATTGTTTTTAACGAACTTAACTGGTGGTAATAATGATTAGCATGTTTACGTAAGGCATTAGATGTTTCTTGTGAATATTAATTTCACCGAATGAAACTATCAAAACAATTCAAAGGTTTTTGACTCCAAGATAAATATTATGCTATCCTATGGCGGAATCGGTCTATTAATAAGAAAAAAATGAGTCATGATTCATAAGGTGCAATATAATTATAAAATATGATCGAGATCGAATGATAAAAGTTTATTTTATGATGTGTGTGGTGGTGGGCAATTAAAAGTGGCTTTCAATGCGTCTATAATTTCACTCGGGTAGATAGTAGATGACATGACGTGTTGCTCATGTCATGTCATACCAGTAGAAAGTATCATCAGGGAAATGGATACTACCTACTTACAAAAGTGACGTATTGCATCCATCAATCCAATTTCCTTTAATGTCCCCTGACGAGTATGATTATTACGATGAATACAAATAAGATAAATGTAGGAGTAAATCGGATTGAGAATCTACATAGGTACATATGTACATATATCATTTACCTAAGTCAGCAACGTAATTATTATAATGCGTTTGGTGGTCATATAGAGGTACTGGTCTCTTGTGCTTGGTTGGGAAATGTGAAGTACGTGAATGTCAAGCAGACAATAAGGAAAAAGGCTCAATGTCATGACATGACTGTGACTCTAAACATGACAGGAAAAGTTGCATTATATTATGAAGGAAGGAGGGACATTGAACATTGAAGCTTAAAAAACTATCAGAGACATGACTATGACGCTAAAGGACTTTCTTGATGATAAAAATTGGCGTACATTTCAAATACATGCTTGAAACGTAAGGCTATTGTAATAATTATTATGGATGGATGGGAAGAATAATATTTGCAAGGGAAGTTCTAGTGACCTTTCGGTTGACGTGATTTTCATTTTTTAAAAATGAAGCTGCTAGTGAAACTGACTCAAAGTGTCCCTCCTCCAAACGATTCAGATCTCAGGTATATCCGTTAAAATATGGAAAGTTTAAAGCAAAATCTTAAAAAATATGAGTGGCTCAAGTGTATTTTCCCTTTATATTTTAGACTGCGTTGAGTGTAGTCGTAAGATGGGATGTTTTAATGAATTTTACGAATTTGCTTTACGACTTTTTTTTGAAAATAAGTACTTGTGAAATTCCAAAAGCATGCATTATAGTATTATTTTCCCCAAAACATAAACAATTTTTGAAGGGAAAAGTGTTTTGTCATTATCATTCTCCTAAATCACTTCATTTTCATTGTTCGTTCCCAGAAGCTACAGACTTTTTAGAAGGCATGCGCTTAATAGTATGCATTATTTTTGTGTGTGTGGCCTGGCCGAAATGATTTTTCCCTCTCAAATTGAATCCTTTCTCTTCACGAAACACTTTAATGAATCAACATTATAATGCCTGACAGGTTAGAAACAATTAGATTAAATTGAACCCGCAGAAGAAAATTGAATGAAAGTTTTTTCCCCTTCATCATTTCTTACAAAAGTACAATCAGAAAGTCTTTTCTTTAGTCAAAAAAATTAGGCCAATTATGCTACTTGCATACTACTCCCAGCTCAATTCACAAACAAAAATTGCTTTTAATTCATGTTGCTTTCAATCCTTCTATTCATTCGTTCATGTGATCTTTTTTCTAAAAAATGATTCCGCTCTGAGCAACCAAATAATCCAAGAGCTCTGCTCTGGCTCAATGAAGTGGCTCAATAGTAGCGAGTAGCTCAGGTATGTATGGCCCATTAGGAGGAAATTATTTACTTTCACGATCTTCACAAAATCAAGATAAAATAATGTCGAGCTCCTATATTATTTTTTGATTTCCACCACCATTTATTATTTAGGTACACTGATCAATACATTTATTTAGACTTTAGTGTAGCATTTCTTGTGAACAATAGACCAATTTCTCATTATTTGTATACAAAAGCATTTTCTCAGAAAAAGGGCCACATTACATTCCCCAATCCATTTCCAATTGAGTCACGTTGTTGTTTCTATGACAATTTAGGCATTTATTTCAATTGCCACTCTGTTTGTTGAAAACAATGCAACGGGAAACCGCAGGAAAATGGCAATCAAGCACAAAAGTATTCGTCACTTGCAAATAATCTGATTAAAGAATATCTTGGGAATGAATGAGTGCAGCTTGACTACCTAATAAGCCTTAGAAAAAAAATTATTAGCCGTCGAGGACACCGAAACCATAGATTCTTTCAGTAGTTCATGTAGAATGATACCTAATTTTTGATTGCAAAGGATTCTGCTCTTGCCAGTCCATCATATTTTTCCTCTTACGTGTTTTCCGGTTGGAGTTGGAGGAACAAAACGAAGACCAATAATATGCAATGACGCCGTAAATTGCAAGACTTGTTTTTTTGCGATGGAGTACCTGGTGTGTCATCATCATATTTTTGTAAAAAAAATAACAGGAAAACACGAGTTATTATTACGAGAGACTCAAGACCAACTAGGGATGCAAAGCAAAAACCGAAGCTAAGGGTTAGAAAAGGCAATGCCAAGCCACGCCAAACAAAATACCTTGTGTTCATACTTAAATGAAAAGAGGATGTTGTTTCTTGTGAATAGAAAATGGATAAGGATCTCCATATTTTATCCATCCCATCATCAATCGCATTCACATCATGGAGAGTACCTTAGAGCATATTTCCTTTAACTGATGTAATAATTGTAATGCCTTAAACTCCTCTAGAGCTTCTCGACTTAGACTAACGGGCGATAAGGCATCCTGCACATCCTGTCTTTGCAAAAAATAGTATTATTCGAGTCCAAAGAGGAAATGTGAAAATGACTAATAAGAGTAAGCTGCTGTACCCTGTACCACCGATAGAGAAAAGGGAAAAATTGCAAATATTATGATGATGAGCTAAGCTCCAATGTAATTCTGGTACAAATACATGAATTTTTTCTGTCTTTTGTTGCATAAAAATTGCTATATTTTTGTTTTTCATGTTTTTTCAAGAATAAGGAAGGAAGACAAAAACATACTTTTTTGCGCTTCACTTGCTTTAGAAAAAAAGAAGGTACAAATTCCTGACTGACTATATCCTCTCTTGAGGGAACAAAAGGGCTGTTGTGAAGTTGTAAATGCAAAATATTTTTTATGTTCCCTTTTTCTTCTGAGGAAAACAATGCAGTGTAGCGTAGCATTCAACTTGAAATGGTTGTCTTAATTGCTTCCGATTGAGGGATTGAGAAGGGGATATGATATTATGTAGAAGAGCACACCTGGTCTCCTCTCTCATCTACAGACTCGGCTCCACTTCGTTATACTTCGTGATGATAAATGTGATGATTATTTTTGACGGTAATACTTAACAATCATCTTCTGAAGATGCTTAAAAGAATTTTAGCTCATCTTTCTAGAAGCGTTTTTGCCTGTTGTACCTTCCCTAAAATTTTTTAGGTTTATGATTATGACTATGACTTATGCTTTTACGGCTATAGCATCTCCTAAAATTTCGGAAACTCCTTCATGCTTCGTGGCTACTGTAAACTGTACCGACCGAAGAAGGAGGAAAAACTTTTCAAAAAATTCTTTGTCTTTCTTGTTTTTGCAAACAAGGTTGCGTGTGAAACGTCAACTGAATTTTTGGCTCATTATCTGAAAAACCGAGATGAAACTGAATTTGGGATTGGGTGCATTCCAGAAAAAAATATGTAGTTGGGGGAGTGATGCATGACGGATGGAAAGGTTGATATTTGCATAATACATATGAAACCATATGAATATTATGTAAACCTGCGAAGATGTTCAAAAGACTTTACGAAGATTATAGAGCTTTCATGGCGACTTCATGTATGGAATTTACTTTTGGTCGCATGGAATGTTGGGAAAAATCTATAATATTATTCTAATTCTAACTTAAATACGATGACCACATTTGCATATTCAGAACCTTGTTTTAAAAAATAGGAATTTTTATTTATATGTACCTTTCCGATTGTGCAATATTATGGAAGACTGGATTTAACGTTGTAAATGAAAAATTCATGAATTGGATAGTCTTATGGAACATGGAGTTGCTTTTAGAACGCCTCGCCTCGTGTAGCATGACTAATTGCGTAACATTTTTAAAGAGAAAAAAATTTACACGAGCTGTACGTTACATTTATTTGAAATGTAAATACAAAATTTAAATGCTTTATTGCACACTGTAATTTAAATTGAGCTATTTTTAAAGCCGTTCCTTCCACTACTGCAATTTTAATTCCTTTATAATTGATCGCATTTTAAAGGTATATTATTTATGACAAGGGAAACATTTAGTAATTTATTTTATGTCATATTCAATTTTTTATTACAACACCGGATATCAGCACTTTTACAATTTACTTTTCTCACCAAAATATGCATTCAGTCCAAGACCAGCGACGCGACAGGCGTACACAGTACACACACGATAGGGAAAATATTATATAACTCGAATTTCAAATTAGCTTTTGCTGGTGGGAAAAATGACTACATCATCATCGTACGTACATTTTTCCTTGTCTTGTTTCTCATCATCATCAGGTAAATAATCTTGAATCACGCAAGCTTTACGCAGGTTGTTGGGAAATCGAGACATTTCAATATTTAACTATTTCATCAATCGTGGTACTATAATACCAATACCAATAGCCAACAAGCAACGAACCAACTGTCTGTCCATTCATCCAATTATAGTAATCTCGCTATATTTAAATGAGAAGCACCACGAACGATCGCTCCTCTCCTCATATCAAACCGGAATGTAGAATAGAAACCGACCGGCTTTGCGTTACATTGCCATTTTGCATACTATCAAGGAAGTGCAATATAAAAAAATATGCAATCAAAAAATTGTTGCTTTAAATAGTGATTAAAATATTGAGGATTACGGTAATACCCTTAAAGAAAAAAGTATCTTTCGGTATTTTTTACGTGTTGATGACTCTGTCGCAAGATAAGAATATTTTGCTTGTCATGCGATGCAAGTTGCAATGCAAAAAAAGGAGTTAAGTTTAATCCTAATCGTTCGACATGAATCATACAACTTCCCACTTCTTCTTTGACAGCCTTCTTGCGGTCTCTTCAGTCTTCCTGATGACACTACAAAATTGCTATTTTCATTTTTTTCATTTTTTAAAACGAAATCATTATTATTTACCAACAGAGTCCGCTTTATCCATCCATTTGATGATATGTATTTTTTGCATGAATAATTGTCTGAATGACAAGGTGTACCGTACCACGATGCTACACTCTCTTTACGGAGACAATTTTTGTGTATCAGTGTTTATGGAATCTGAAAAACGTGATGATGCGGTGGTGGTATATGTAGTAGTTATAGTTTGTAACAGTAAAAGAGTTTTTCTTCAGGTGACAAAGCGAAAATTAGGTCTTCTTGAGTCGAGTCGAATGATGGCACTTCACAACTCTTTATCCTCGGAAGAGGATTTGAAATTTCAAATGAATACATTGCATGCATGGCTTCAGCCTGTCTCTGTTGTCATCATTCAGTAGCACCGACTAGGGACGCTTGATGTGCTCCGTTGATCGTTGATGATGTGAAAAATATATCATTCTTCCTATTTACTAAAAATGCTTTCTAGGTTGATGAGAGGTTTTAAATTCTGAAGAAGTGTCGGAGTCAAGTCAAGGATGCCATGCATGTTACATTGATTTGAATTTGAAGACTGTTGTTGTTGTCGTTGCTGATTATGATGATGATGATGATTTGAGCTCTATTATTTCGTCATTAGCATCATCATTCTGTACTTCTCGATAAGGCCTGAATTGAATGCAAATTAGCTCATTCCTCTATAAATAATATTATTATTCCTTATCCATCGTAATCTTAAATCCTTTTTTAAAAGCTCCTTAAATCTCTGACAATACCGAAATTATTAGGTATATGAATTTTAAGATCCGCTTCAGGCCTGAAAAATTAAAATAATAATTTTCGCGACAATGAATTGGATGTGGATTACCTAGATGTGATAAGTAAAAGGGATATGCAAAAAATCTTTTTTGTCGGGATGATAACGGCANTTTTCGCGACAATGAATTGGATGTGGATTACCTAGATGTGATAAGTAAAAGGGATATGCAAAAAATCTTTTTTGTCGGGATGATAACGGCAATCTTCGTTCCCGTTCCATTTTCGGTCTTTTTTAATGCATCAATGTTTGGTCTGGTTCTAGCATGGCTTGTCAATCGCCACTGTTCCGCTATCGTTTTTTCCTTTTTTTGTCCTTTACACTTTTTCAACGGTCGGACATAAATGACAATTACAGCGTAAAACCATCAAAGATTTTATTGCATAGATAATAATTACCTCGATGTTAATTGAATATTTTCCCCGAGAGAAGGTGGCAAAGGTGGGCGGTAGTTGATTCACAATAAAGCCGGCCAGACTACTACTACTGCTTACTTCGATGAAGTGCGTAAAAAACCTCTTTTCTCATCGGCTAGACTCTTTTGTTTGCAAAGAAAGTCTTCTTCATCTTTGAAAGAAGTGATTGAGAAAAGATAATAAAAATGCCTCCGTGATATTATTATTTTTTATGAAGTGGCTTTGGCTTGTGCCACACTCTCTCTTGCACTTCTTTTACCAACATGCTTGCTCGTAAAAATTGTATAGTGCCTATCATCATCTTCAACATGTTCGACTTACACTTGATTAGAATGGTTGCACACTAAATTATATGCATATTTTTTATGCTAATTCCTTACAATTTTCCCTTCGGGATTATCACTTTTTTGAAGATTTTTTCTCTTGCTCATCGTGACGAAATTAAAACCAATTTCGTGTCAAATAAAAAAATCAATCCTTTTCTCTTTTCCTTTTGTTCCGCTACCTTTACGATTCTCCCGTCAAACCGCATGAATATCAAGTCGAGTCAAGGAAGAAGAGGAGGAACAGAACATGATCAGAGCTTCTTTGTTCGACTTACCTTATTCCGGACAGGCATAGTATGCTGACTGCAGACTACCAAAAAAATTATTGCATTTGGGTGGGTTTATCTTCTTCATTTATATTCACGATCTTCTCTTGAAATGAGTACCTTCATCGGAATCGAATAGGTGATCGTCTTTCGCGAAAAAATACACCCACTGTCTCGCCTCGCACGACGCGTAAACATAAATAGTAAAAATTACGAGATCGCTATGTCTTTTTTATGGAGATGGAACGAATTCAAGAAGACTTGTTGACACGTTGCTGAAACCTACATACATACATGCATACATTACATTGCATATTGTGGTTTTGTTTGGTGTGAATGAAATGCAAAAATAGCCTTGATAAATATTTTCTGAGGAAAAAAAATTCATGCATTATGTACAGCCTTACTAGCCTCATTTCCAATGATAACATAATAGAGGGGGAAAATGATTAATGACGATGGAGAAAATTAGGTGGAGCTTTCTTAACACTACTTACTTCCTTTCAGTGAAAATCCTGCATAACTCGTGCGCGGAAAATCGCTTCACAAATCCTCACATTTTCCCTTCTTCACGACTCATACGTCTGATGTGTTGTGATGTGCTCATTAAAGCAAAGCAAATGCATTATAAAAATTTTTTTATGATCATGAAGAAATTTTTTTTGGATAGTTTTTGGGTATAAAAGAGAAGAGTGGAGTGACATGACATAGCTTAAAGGGATCCTGGCTTGGATGATGCATTAAATATTTTTATTATTCATGCACATAATAATTTATGTATTAATAATAGTCTTGTCATCCCAATCCCAGCAAGCAAAAGAATATTTTTTGCAATAAAGCTCAAAGGACTATTACGACGTAATGCTAATGTGACAAGAAGGGATGAGACGCAGCGTGCGAGAGCATTTTAGCACAAGCATGCATTCATAACGGTATCAGTGATGTGATAGTGATGATGATGCCATGCTACCTTCCCACCTACTACCTGTACCTATATCTACTCCCCCAAAATATTACGGATATTGTGCTGTTTACACAAAGGGAAAACAGTTAAAATATATATCTGATTCAAACTCATTTGGTATTTTAGATAATCAAACATGATCTTATCATTTCATTTAGCTAATGACATTACTCCTCTGAGAGTCCGAACACACGTTTTTTTATTTTGGCGAAAGCTTATCATAGAGAAAAATCATTAAAAATGTGAATATAATTCTATTGTCAAATGCATCATAATTATCATCATTCTGATTTCACCCAAAAAATGTTTTCCCTGAGTTCAGACTTCAGAGCTGTGGCTATGTGGTTCGTTGCCTTCTCCTGATAAGAATCTAATCGGCTCATTCGACAGTATAATATACCACGGAAGAAATAAGTCAACATTCAGGAGGAGGATGGCTCATGATGGTTCATAAAAAACGTGACTGAATTTGATTAGGAATAGCAGTGGAATGGAATATCTAGGGTTTAGGCTTAACACGACACGAGGCAACACACCTTGTTCTGTTCTCTCTCTGCGATACAATATATCTCACCCAATTAAATCAGCCACAACAATCTGATTTGTCATAAACAAGTCTAGAAAATACATAGGTATACAATACCTCTGTAAATGTAACTTATGAACTGATTTTTGTGTAACATCCTCTTTTCAAAGTAAGTCAGATCACTTTTTATTGCGGATGTTGTTGTTTCACAGTTGGTTGGGTGGCTGCTATGCCCACAGTTCAAAAGCGGAAGATACCCGTCCCAGCGCAGTACAGCGCAGCGAGCCTAGAGAATCCCTTCAATGAAATGAAAAAATGCATTGCAAAAACAAATCCGTGTTCATTCTTCTTACTCCTTTTTTGTACATTTACGACTATGACACATTTCCTGTCGCCTTTTTCCACCTCCCAGCTATAATGTAATTTTTAAAAGTGCTCGTTCTTGTTTTCAAAACGAGACCTTTCGCTACTCCTCTGGGCATTATACATGCATACATACATTTGGCCTTGTTTCATGTGTCGGAATTTTTTTTTTGAAATTTGAAAATGTCCCACTCATGTCATGTCGGTAATAATAATCTGATTATGTTTAATATTTTTTGTTTTGTTATGATTTTATCATGAAAAAATTATCGCCTCTTGCAGGCAGAGGCCAACATTTTATTGCTGAAACAAAGTTTTTCTCACAGCGTTAAACAAAATTTTTCATAGAGCACGTTCAAAGCTTACGGCTTACGGTATTTCCGAAATATAAAAAACAAAGAGAGATCCTCATCTACATCACACCAGAAAGAACTTAATATGCATGATGCATAATATTTTTGTACCTGTTTTTAAAAAAATCGAGGTAAAATCCCTGACTCTTCTTACTTTTTTGTGATCAGCTTAATCCTCTTCTGCTTTGCCTTTGAATTTTGAATACCTAGGCATGTTTTTTTTGGTTTTGCCTTGTAAGACACAATTATGATGGAACGGTAAAGCACAAAAGTGCAATAAAAACAGAGAAGTAGCCTTGAATGAAATGATAATCTTTTTTTTGCGTTAATGCAATTACAGTTTTTCAGTTTATCAGAGAGGGAGAGATGAAACACGAATAAAAAACCTCTAATATTCCCACCGCATAAATGCGCTTTATTTCTATGGACCGACCAATCAACCGACTCGACCGTCTGCAAATTTGATGTAGTGTCGGTTAACCAGAAAAAAACTTTTCTAGGTAAATGTGATTACTATTTAGTATTCAGCTAAGTATGCAGTAAAGTAAAATAGGGAATGTTTTGGTAGATTTATTTAACTGCAAATTTAAAAAAATGTTTTCGGGCATTTACTGGCCTCAGAGGAAAAGACGCCGGCGTCATCGTCATTTATTTGCTTCTGTCCTTAAGTCCTAAACATGTTCTATTTAATTGTTTTGTGAATGTGTCTTCTTTCTTCCATTGTCCCCATTTCAC
>JAHZNI010001227.1:0-12628 GCA_027744415.1 Seira ritae
TTTACTCAACTTCTGCTTCTCATTCATCTCATGTCAATTTTAATGAAAGAGTTTTCAGTAAAATATTGAATTACAGATTGTTTGTTTGATAAAAATTTCGACCATACAAAATACAAATAAATTTAAAGAAATTCTAAAGTTTTTTTTCCTTCAAAACTTTGAAACTCGTGAATGCGCATATATAAAACGAGGAAGTAGTGATAACGACATGTCAAATAAGTTTTTTCCGTGCTCCTGCTCCTGGCAATGAGATGCGACTCGACATCCAGAATCCAGATCCAGAACCTAGTCAGTCAGGCATCTTCATTGCTCGGAGCATGTTCCATGTTTTCTGTCTCCTTGCATGTCAGCCTAATGATGGATTCGTTTCATCCTTGTATGTTGTATGTATTTTTCTCCAGAAAGGAGTCCCGTCACTCAAACAAAATGCAGTAAACAGACTAGAGTAGAGAGATGCTCTTTCGAAAGCCGCGTTCTTTGCCATTGCCATTGCTTTTACCGATGCAGTTTTGTCTGAACATGGATTCATGCTGTTTCTTGGATTACTACAGGCGTCGTATCAAATCCAATTTATTTCTATCTTCATTGCTCGGAGCATGTTCCATGTTTTCTGTCTCCTTGCATGTCAGCCTAATGATGGATTCGTTTCATCCTTGTATAGTATGTTGTATGTATTTTTCTCCAGAAAGTAGTCCCGTCACTCAAACAAAATGCAGTAAACAGACTAGAGTAGAGAAATGCTCTTTCGAAAGCCGCGTTGTTTCCCATTGCCATCGCTTTTACCGATGCAGTTTTGTCTGAACATGGATTCATGCTGTTTCTTGGATTACTACAGGCGTCGTATCAAATCCAATTTATTTCTTGTTTTATCAAGACACAGATTCCTTATCTGACTTGTTCTTGTTTGTTCAATGCCTGCAGATATGCATTGCATTGAACTGGGAAAAGCTAGAAACAAAAGCTAAATTCTCTCAGAGAACCAGAACGTGAGGAATTTGAACTGATACAAGTTTGATTCTGTCACTTTTCATTCACCATCAGATCAGCATAAGGAATTTTAAAATTATATTTATATGAAAAAACCTTTCTTTATTTCCAAGAAACTCTCGGGAACACATCATTTTCATAGTTAAATCTTTAATAAAAACAAAAACAAGGTTTCTTGTTTTCTTTCTGGGAGTGATGCGGCAGGATAAGGATTTTGTTTTAGAATTTCGCTGGATCATGGATAGACGTAATACATCCATTTCCCTGTCATTGTTTTCCATTACTTTATTTGGAAGAGGGAGAGAAATAAGTGCTCATTAAAACGACGAAGGTCGCGGTAACAATGGCTTAAAAATGAAATATGAGCAGGTTCATAGGTTCCATCTCAATTTGATCCCATTTTTCTTTTTTCGTGGTGCACCACCACCACCAACGCTTTCGTTATGTGTGTGTTTTCACTGTCCAGAGAAGATTTAGCTTCATGGTCCGAAATTGCATTTTTTTGTGCATCGAATTGCATTGCATCTCTTCTGCAGCTGTGCCATAAATGGGAAGTCATTGTATTGTAAATTGTAATATGTAATATGAACGATTTTCATTGTTCTTGCCGGTTTCTACAACCTCCTTTTATGATTTATACTTTCATTACATAAGTTTTGTGCAAAGAAAGGGTGGTCCTCCGCCCTCAATCACCCCGGAGCATATTGTATGTGCAAGGGCGTTCGAGAAAAAAAATTGATCATTGTTCGCATCTTTGTTTAGCATGATTTTTTTTATCCAGGCCCGATAATAAAAAAATGCTGTGTTATGCATTGCATTCACAATATGAGTTCCGGATTACATGAAGCCAAACAAAAGCAACCCAGCCGGAGGCCTTCGTCCGTAGAAAAGTTGTAGAAACGTTTTGTATAATAGCATGGACAACATAATAATAGCAGCATTTTTTTATTAACCAAAGTTATTATCGTTGTTTATTTTATTTTCCCTCTATCTAGCTCTAACATCTATATTTAGAGGGACATGACAGCTGCCATGCATTAAACAAATATCGAAAATATTGCATGAAATAAAAAAAATCATTTGTTGCAAGTTGCAAGTGCATAAAAATGCATCCTACTGATCTGATCCTGGTCCTACTTTTTTTCCTCGCAATCAAATCAAATCGCTTTCATAAAAGATCAAAGAGTAGTGTCATGTATTTATCTCTACTACGTACTACGTATCCAAGTGTGAATGACAGTGGGCCGATCAGGATCAGAAAGAGACGAAAAAGGAGGTGAAGCTGTCAAATAAAAAGTATGAGGCTTGCGCTAGCACTGCAATTGGGATTGGCAATGCATCTGCCGCGTGTACGATGTACTGTGTACCCATTTTAGTAAATGTCCCTGGAGCAAGTGAAATGCATCAATTCAATGCTCACACTCACAATCTCTGGAAATGACCATAACTTTCCTGAATGCAGCATATAGCAATAAAAAATACCCCAAAAATGCAGTGCTGTGATGTCCAAAAATATATATTGCTTGTCACGCTCGACAAGGATCACACCAAAAATGAATCACGATCACGGTGCGTTGGGGGAAACGCACTGAAAAATTGACATTTTATATGTATTTCTAATATGAATTCTTCCTATTGTGGTGCATTCCGATTCCAGCCTTCCTAAAAATTACTATCATTGTCCATCCATAGTCCATGTCTATTATATTGAATTCTTTTTGATGTGTCTGTGCGTGAAAGGAATCAGTTCCAGTTCCTTCCTGTCAGGTTTCTGCTTAATACAGCATTCCTGAAGTAGTAATAAAGCAAAAAATATCTTTGTTACAGCGTATCGAAAAATACTTCAAGAAAATATTTCATGTTTTCTGATTCGGAAAAATTTACGACAGACCATGATAAGTAGTTCCAAATAAGGTAAATACATGGACAAGCAACACTACCTCGTATAAATTTTTTTGTAAGGGTAGATCGATATCGATTCATGATTTGATGATATAGAACGCATCACAATTTCACGGACGAGAGAAGTCAAGAATTTTTTTTAAATAAAATTTTTTATAGAACTTGTTTATGCCATCCTTGGCGTAAATACTGAGTGAGTTGGAGGAATAAATAGACTTTTAAAGTTTGCAAGGAAATGCACTTTACTGGACATTGAGCATCATGGAAAGGGAAGGAATTGAAATTTTAAGGAACAGTAATAGTCACGACTCACGACAAAAAGAGACCGTAAAACCTATAAAACCAGATATGGATATGGATGCACTTGTGTGCAGTGCAGTATGCCATTTGCAGCGCGTAGAGCATCATGTGTCCTTTATGGGCCTCCTTCCATCTTGAAGAACGCTATAATCCGGGAAATAAATGAGTCGTTCTGTGTTATTGGCCAAAAGCAAGAGAAAAATGTAACAAGCATGAAATATCATTGAGACATGAACAATTTCAAATAAATTACATTTCCAAATCCGGAGGAATTATCCCTTTCTGTATTTGTTCATGATTGTATAAAAATAGGAATGCTTTTATAATCCAAATAAAAATACTGAATGTGAAAAGCGGATGATATTATATTTATAAGTTTACAAACAGAGATTTTATTCTGTGAGTTCATTTCATGGCACGAGTCCAGGAGCAAGCGAAAGCACGGAGACACGGACGACGGGGACGGATGAATGAAGGGAACGAAAAGCTTTTCCATTTTTGATGGAGAAATGAATGCACCATAGCTGGAATCTGGAATGGAAGACGCGTTGACACGCATGATGTTTTGTTAGGATTCCAGGATCGGATCGGATATTGTACGCGAGCGAGCGAGTTCAGACAAAAGCTTGATGAACATTTGTTGCCATTTATTGAATTAGATGCTTTATTGCCTTCTATCAGTTCATATTATTATTTCTGCTGCAACTTGCTAGTTGAAACGGCAGCTGTTCCTTGAGAGAAATGGGGAGGAAGGAAGTGCTCATATATCTCTGCGTTGTAAATGAATTAATGGTGAACCTGAACCTGATGTAATCCCTTCTCTATGTATGTGTCTCAATTAAAAATTCAATGCAAAAGCTTGCCCCCTCCCAGAATACACAATAGATTTGCATTTGGTCTGTCTGTAAGGGATTCTGGAGAATTGAATGTTTGTTTTGGTTTTTCCAAAACCACAAAGATTCAATGTGAAAGCTATAAGCGCATACAAATAAGTATCCTCCGAGACTTGGCTAACAAGAGCATTCTTTTGTGTTGTTGAATCCAATGCACTACATTTTGTTCGTAGCTTGTATTTATTCGGAAAATTCAAAAAAGATATTTTATGGAGGTGCAACATGCAAACTTTGAGCCAGCATGTATGTATGTAATACGCATACATTGTAATAAAATGCCGTCCTCATAAAGGATTCTTTACCATAAATTAAGACATCAATTGTGACAGTATGATTTAGTCGTACAGATTTGTATGTCGGCAGGCTTTTGTGCGTTTCTTTGCATTGTACACAACACGTCGGACGCGGACTCGGACCAGTTATTACTATTATGTAATATTTAAAACTTGTATGAGTCTTTTTTCAATCGAAAAGATTCGTGAGTAGTGAGTGCTGAGCTTTCACAAGGAATAAGAACTTGTCAGTTGAAATGAGGGATTGAAATGTATGTATGATTTCGTGTATGCAAACAATAATGCATTTTGTAAAACTTCATTATTATAGTGTAATCGATCCCTGTATAGTAAATAGTAGTACAAGTACTACAAGCAATGATAATACATACACAAAACATGGCATGAATATTAATGAACATCATATTTCTCCCTACATAAGTACGAGCCACGTCCATGCTTGCTACATACGGCTTCGTGTAAATCACTTGGAAATTAGCGCTTGTTTGCTTTCCATTGTTCAATTGATTGTAAAAAACGAAATGAATCTTTCACTTTTAACAAAGTTTCGCAGCGGTCTTTCGGCCACAATTTAATTTTGAGGATGCTGCTGAAGTATATGGAGTTTAGGAGCAACGATATGGCTTATTTAAATTGTTAATCAAGTGGTCAACACTGTTCATGTTTTTTTTTTCATTTCAAGGTTTCTGTGGTACATAGGTGCACTGAGATCTCAGAATGACAAAATCAAGAAAATATTTTTTTTGTTGAATCATAATTTCCAAAATACCATAAGATATTTGAGACATCCGGTAAGCCTTCTTGTATTCCTTAATATTTCAAAAACCGAAATATTGCACCACAGCAGCTTACTTGTGGGAGATACATAAATCATGTACCTCTGGAGTTCCCGACATGCTGGACACGGAAGTCTGTGCTACCAAATGGGAGAAGAATCGTTCCATACCATTCGTACATGTATATGGCTCCTTTGTTGCGAAGATCTTACACAACTGAAGACCTCTCCTAAAACATTCGTATTTCTCCCTCTTGCTCAGATTTTAGAAGGGGGTCATCCTAAAGGTTACATGGGTTTCAAGTCATAAATTATTTCAGAAACTTTAGGAGAAGGTTGTGTTTTGTCATTCTCATTCATTCATTGGGGTTCTCCTTTCACTGCATTTTCTTCGGTTACAAAATGCAGCAAGTAGGTAGGTAGCCACAGCCATTGCTCGACTTCAACATGAATCTAAAGAAGTGGTTGTTTTTCGTGGTGAGTGCTGCTTGTGAGGTAGGGAAAAGATCTGGATAAAATATGGAGGTTTTCCCTAGCCCAGCTTCTTGATTATTGTCGTAACCATAATGTAACGGTACACTTCATGCAATCATTGGTTTGGTTGGGTATGCGATGCGATAACTTGTTTCTTATCTAAAGTGTAGATTATGTGAATTTCCCCAATCCCCAATGCTCATATCGTCTTCCACGTGAAATGTAATGCATTTTATTGCTCTGAAATTTTCTTCGGAGAATGCAATGCAGCCATAAAGATAAAAATGTTAAAAAAGATCTTTAGAGAAAGTGTGGGAAGATTTGGAAGTATTTTATGTATGTCCCATGAAATATGTAACTAAAACATCATCATCGGCTCTGCTCCAAGGTGTAGTCATGAAATGATATTATTCTTGGGAAAGTACGGACTAAAATACTAGCAATCGACCAGCTCACTTTTGTAGTAATAGTTTATGAGTGAAAAAGTTAGGACTAATTTTGCCTTCCAGAGTAAGCTTGTACTAAGGCAAGGTAAGCATCTGTTACATCCTTGGAGCAAATTGGCTGGGGTTTTCGGGTAATGCGTAATGTACGCACTTGATAACAGCAAATCTCTGATTTTCCTGTTCCCTTTCCATCCCTCCTTCCTATCCAAGCAAGATTTTTATCTAAATAATCGAGGCTGTGTGTATGTGGACATCCCTCCTCCTAAAATGTTCGGATGAATTGGAAAACCCCATCCACTTGGACAAGTGTGCGTGGAAAATATCATTTGCAGTTGTGCTAGCGAGACCCTTTTTTCTCTTTTGTTGTTTTGTCCAAGTCTTGTTCTGGCTCTAGGTTCTAGATCTGATACATAATATTGGATTCGTCTTGTTTCCGCGTAAATTTAATGACTTTCCCCGTGCAAAACCAAACCAAGCCCAAAAGGTTTCGATTCAGTTCCGGCACTGTAAGGAAAAGACTGATTCACCATGATCCTCTTAAAAACAGCAATGCTGCAGCATCTTTTCTACTTGAATTCGCTGCTTCCATGATGAAAGGCTTGCGTTTGTTATTATTACCAATGGGAAACTTATTGCTGGCAATATTTCTCATCAACAAAAGTTAAGCAAGCTCCTAACAAGATTCAGTCCAACCTCACCAATTCAGCACTTTCCCGAAAATATCAAAAAGTCCTTTTTCCTGTCCTTCGTTTAGCTTTCAAGCAAAAAAAAGTTTTTTTGTTTTATAACTTGACTACTTTTCTTTCTACTTTCTACCGCATCCATTTCACTGTAAACAATATATTTTCCTTTATGAGTAAAAACAAGCTAGTCACAGTCTGTGCGTAGTTACAATGATACAATGTCCGAGCTGGACTTAGTCGACCACAAGGAATATTACTTATTCGAGTTTGAATTGACCAGTGGGAATAACCCCGTCGTCATTATCATCATTCTGCTTGAAAGAAATTGAGTAAGTGGGGGAGTGAAAGGGAGAGAAGGGAAACTTGCGTAGATGATATGATGGACGCCACAGACTGGAGGCTCCACTCACTCTAACTCTATCCAAAATTGTTTCTCGCTTCAACGATTTTTTCCCTTTCCTTCTTTTTCACTTTCTCTGCCCGAGAATCGAACAACGTCCGCTTGCTTTGTAATACCAGTAGTAGTGACTATTATGTAGGATTTCCAGCTTTCTTCGATTTCTAAAGCTACATATCTCGTGGAATGATGAAGTGGCAGCCAAGTGGCTTTCCCTCGACACATAGTTCCAATAATTCCTACGAGCTGCTTGTGACTCTTCCATTTAGTGTTGGGGTGAAGAAGCCTCTTTGTTGCGCCTCTAGCTAACTACACATGTATTTGTAGTAGTAAAGAAAATGAAATCCTTCGTCCGCAGCATAATAATCCTTCGCACTAAATTTAGAGTGCTAGATCAGCACAGCACGCGCACATCTTCCTAAAAAAGGATCGGGAATTTATTCAGCAAACTGTAAAGATACCGAATTTAAGAGTAGAATCGAACTTTCTCTATTCATTGAATTCTACAATTTGCCATTGCTATGAATTTGCCATTCTCTATTCAGACTCATTTAGTCCGGATTTAGTTTATCGTTAGTCATACTCATACTCATAAAGCACTAACGATTACTACTGGCAGAATTAGGAAGCCTGAAGGGTCCTGTGGACTCGAAACTATAAACTAATATGGTAAATGGAAAAGTACAGTACAAGTGCAGTCATATTTAACATCTGCTGGTCTTGGTCTTTAATGACTAGAAAATGGGCGGAGGCAAACAAGACAAATCACTTTTAACAAGATGCTATGCTGGAGCAGCAAACAAAAGNCTTTAATGACTAGAAAATGGGCGGAGGCAAACAAGACAAATCACTTTTAACAAGATGCTATGCTGGAGCAGCAAACAAAAGGCGATGAGGACATTTCCATGCATGGAAATCCCATACGCAATTGCATAGAAAAACATTTTCAAGAAAAAAAATTGTAAATTGTAATGGAGGGAGGAAAAGAAAAAAAACTATTAATCTTTTTACATTAGTTATTAGCATCCTCGTCCGCTGCATTTAACTTTCAGCTACAGCAAAGCAGATTAGTTCCTTCATTATTATTCATCCAAATCCCTTGAAAAAAAATACTCCAGAGACTTTTTTCGTCCTCAAGCAAGAGTAATAATATTTAAAAAAGTGTACGGATGTAATGAAGCGTATTCTGAAAAACTATAAGCTGTAAGAAAGTAAAAATGTGTGTGGGGGCTTCAGTTAGTTTTATGTTGTTCTTCCGTTTTTACTTTTTTACATCGAAAAGGAAACTTCGGTTTTGTCGGCATTCCTTCAAACCCGTTTGTTTATCCTTTTTTGGATGTACTTACAAAACAAAACCATGCTCTCCTCTTTACCACCAACATTGCCCCTTTACAACTTTTATTTTCAGAAGCTTACTGGAGTATGTGGTCGTGGTGGAAAAGTTGTCAAACCGCTTTCTTGATGTGAGTTTGGACGCTCAAGAATAAGAAGATCGCGTCATCGATCATGTAAAACTTCTATGATTTTGACACAACTGCATTAACATCAACACTTTCAAACATATTATTTACTCCATTGCATTGTGAAAATCTTTCGGTTAAACTCCTGCAATATCGATTAGAATAATATGAAACGATAATGCTTATGGTGCAATATGCAATATGCAGCTCGTTTTTCAACTAGAGTAAAAAAATCGATCTCGCTTCATCTCTTTCTTTGACCTGCTGCATTTCCGTCTCTATAATGCTGAATAAAAATTTACTAACAGAACTCCGAACTCCACTCTTTGAAATTATGTTGCAACTGTTCACAATCAGAAAAGTTTTTTTTTATTCTGAAAAGCTGTCAGCTCGATCTCCATTCAAACATGATAATGACGTTGATTGAATCCCAAATGAATTTTTATTTGCTTCTCACTCTTCATCTTTATTTTTGCGCTGGGAGCAATATGTAAGTATTGGTATTTACTTGGTATATCTCGAATGCACCACCGTACAAAAATAAACAAGGAGGAAAAGTAAATGTTTTCGCTTTTTAGTAGAAATTATTATTTTTTCGGGTTTCTATTATATATTTTTTCTGGAAAACTTCTTTCAATAAGCGGGTATCTTTGACACAACCTTTGAGATGCGTATCTAAAATGGTAAAAGTATTTTTTTCTGAAATGAGTCCGGAATTGGGGGAGTCGTCTCCCTTTCATCTCAAAACACTCCTGGGAAATTCCAGATGAAGGGAAGACATTTTAAGAACAAGTGCTGGTGTAAGCTGTGACTCCATGGCATGGCTTCACTCTAGTTCTAGAACTGCAAAGTGCCTGGAGTTTACATGCCCTCTGAAAACAATCTGAAATTCTCTTTCATCTCCTTACTTTCCTCCTTCCTTTCCTAACTTTTTTATTTTTTTTCTGCTGGGGAAATAAAAAAACGCGAGATTACTTAGCGTGGCGGCGGCGGCATTTTTTTCCTATTGGAAATTAGACACAGCTCATCAAATAAATGGCGTATGGGGCAATGTCTGTCACCAAAAGTGACTTGAGGTGTTTCTCAAATAAAATGAAAAAATAGTAGGAACTAAATGTTTAAGAATTTCATATGGACAAAAGACAGAACGCATTACGAGATGAGATGCTAATGTTGAAATTTGGAAAGCTTACAAAAAGCGATTGAAAGCGATATTTTATTACATAGTTTAAATACCCACAGAATGAAATTGAGAAAGGCGTCAACTTTCACTTACTTAAATGCTAGAAAATCCGGGCGCATATTGTGTACACACCCTCTTATGGTTAAAAACTTTACGGTTAAAAACGGTTGAACCTGTATGTTTACTTCCATTAAACATTTTTGTGAGTGGATTAAGAAGTTTCATTAAATCTGAAGAAAATCCCGATGGCCTTCCTGCAAGGTCCGTTTCAACCAACACCATCAGCTTTCTCCCATGTAATTTTTAAGGGAAGCCAAAAAAGTTGATCGGAGGGTCAAATAAAACTTGTTGTTTTCATTAGTTTCCATAATACGTACCAGTGATGATTAAGTTTTGACTCATGGGCTGCATTTCATTAGGAACGAGTATCCAAAAAGTGTCTTAATGAATTGGAAGAATATTACAGAGAGGCTACCATCAACAAAGTTTTTCTACACTAATTTTCATTGAATGCACTAGACAAGGTCTAGCCTGTGTTTTATTTCCTAGAAGCATTAATATTTTGATCTTGCAACATGCAACATGCAGACTAGACAAAATAATGAAACCAGAAAGAGATGTTGTTGGAGTTGGAATGCAATTAGTGCCGGCATCATTACCAACAAGAAAAAAGTTCCAGGAAAGTGAAGCCATGAAACATTTACACGGGAAATGAAGTCACTACGGAGCATGATAATAACCCTGGGAAATGCAAAAATGAACTGAGCTTACAAGAACCAAACCAACTCTTCAGTTCTGTTGATACACATGCCATGTATCTAGTATGCATTTTATATTAACTGCGTAGGCTTTCTTTTTCCGGGTTTAGTTTTCAGTTTCTAAATTATTAAAACCAGACGCAGGAATATAAAGCGCGTACTTCTTGTATGTATGTAGCTGGTTTCAACATGCTTCCAATCATCGTTTTTCTGGTTATTATTGGAGCAATTAAAGATCTACCTCGACTATTTAAAATGTTAAACTTTCTCTTTGTCTACTAATCATGAATAATTTTAGCATGTACTTTTTCAATTCCTTCAACTTAAAAATAATTTTATATCGAATCATTAAAAATGTATGTAATACTTGATTATATGTTCATTTGGAGGTTTCATTGCAACGGATATTAAATATTTTCGCCCAAACTTTAGACCCAAGCTTTTTCCCTGATTCACGTTTTCTAGAGAGAAAGTTTTTTGAGTCATCATTTTGTCATTATAAAGAGTTGGTCGTATTTCATTTCATAGAGTTGGCTGGCATCACTACATATCTATTATTCTGGAGAACTTTTAGTACAATCTACAATCCTGAGTCATGATGAATGGGGGAAGTTTTACTTTGTCATATTTTATGTACACTCTATCGCTTTTACGTTTGTCATCTTTGCCATTACGCTTAGCACTTTCCAGTTCCAATTCATTCCTTTTATTCTCACAGTTGAGTGCAAATTGAATTTTCAATGCAAGCAGCTTGTTGACGAGCCATATCAGATGTACGGAGACAATTTTAAACAAAAATGCTTACCTTGTGCTTGTGTTTGGAACATTGTGAAGCTAAAAGAAGCAATGTGCTCCGTAATTATCATTCTATCAAACATAAAGTTAAAAATGTGTACCGTACCGAATCAATAAAAAAATTAGTAAACACTTCGATTTTTTATATAAAAACATGCATAAATTAAAGTCTTTAAAATATGCCCGAGCAAATAGGTCTCCAGAGGTTTGTTACGGCAATGTTGCGAGCGGCATATGTTTGCGTTTCACTAACCACCCAACAACTGGTTATTGCACGTGTCATAAACCAAACCAGCAAAGGCATAGGTTTACAATATGCGGTGATAATTTACATAATGTTTCCCTTTTTTATTTAGACAAGCGCTAAAATATGTTGAATTGCTTGTGATTATGGCAAATCGAATTGCTTTCATGCTCTGTTACCTTTAAACTTTAGAAATTAAAAATGCATCTGCTAAGCAAACACTTGCATCCGGGCCATCCGGGCCTACTGAAATCCTTTCATTGGTGGAAAGGGTTAGGGTAGTCCCTTCATTTTGGCTTTTGACAGTACATATGCGTGACCAAATGTCGCATTTATGATTTCTTTTTACCGTAACTCATTCAAAGTATACTACTTAGAACATTTGACGGATTTAAAACCAAGTTGATCTAATTAAACGGGCACAAGGGTTATTCATTGCCAGGTTTTCTGTGCAAAAGAATGGAAGGAAGACATGGCTTGTTGTGCCTTGTGACTTAAATGCCATTATTAAACGAAAACATTCCAGGCAAAGCCACAAAACCAATTTAAAAAATGAAGTGTCTTACTTTGAACTTCGTGCTCGTTTTTTGGTATTCTTTTACCTTTTCTTGTGGAAAATGACTTTCTTTGGAAGGCTTAACAAGCACATCGAGCTTTTATCATGTAAATTCCTAAGGATGCTCAAAATAAGTTTCTCATTGTAATTTTTGCATTTTTATGCACCCTTCCCTTCCTGTTTTTTGTCAGCGCCAGAGGAAGACATCAAGTTCAAGACTTCTACAGCCATATCGCAAGTTATAAGATGACATTAACAGCATTTGTTCCTTGTCTGGTTTTGAAAAAAGTGCATGTAAAATGGTAATTCGATTTTTCTTTTTTTAAAATGAGTTCCTCTATAGCTCAGTTGCATTATAGTCATCTTTAAAAAAATTCCAATAATCAGCTTATGCCTCATCCTTATAATAGCCATAATAGTAATCGTTAGAAGAGCATTGCCACTGCACTGCACTGGCGGTGTTGCGTAGAAAATCCCCCGGT